>ML778354.1:152706-188866 GCA_009831015.1 Picea engelmannii
GGAGCAACCTAAAGGATTCTCATTGAAAGATAATCCTAATAATTTTTGCATGCTGAAGAAGGCCTTATATGGACTGAAACAAGCACCACGAGCTTGGTATTATATATTGGACAAATTTTTACAAGATAAAGGATTCAAGAAAGGTATTGTTGACAACAACCTTTACATTAAGTCTGAAGGTGATAATTTATTAGTTGTTTTGGTTTATGTAGATGATATTATTTTTGGGTGCACTAATGAATCATCTATCCAGTGGTTTTCTAACTCTATGAAAATAGAATTTGAGATGTCCATGATAGGAGAACTATCATATTTTCTTGGCTTACAAGTAAAACAGAGTTCTGCAGGAATTTTTATATCTCAAGAAAAATACTTGAAAGGGATGTTGAAGAAATTTCAAATGGAGGACTCCTCTCATGTTAGTACAACCATGGTGGTTGGTTGCAAGCTCAGTAAGGATGACATTTCACTTGATGTTGATCAAAGGACATATCGATCAATGATAGGAAGTCTTCTGTACATCATAGCATCCCATCCTAATATAATGCAAGTTGTTGGAATGGTAGGTCGTTATCAGTATGCTCCTAAACAAAGTCATTTGATAGCTGTCAAAAGGATATTTAAATACTTGAAGGGAACAATGAATTATGTTCTGTGGTATCCCAGAAATCAGAATTTTCAGTGAACTACTTATTCATATGCAGATTGGGCAAATTGTGTAGATGAAAGAAAGAGCACCAGTGGAGGTGCCTTCTTCCTGGGAGACTCGTTGGTAGCATGGATTAGTAAGAAACAGTGGTCTATTTTCTTATCAACTACAGAAGCAGAGTACATTGTTGCTGCTACTTGTTGTACTCAGATCTTATGGATGATTCAAAATCTTGCATATTTGAAGGGAAACTATATTGATCCTATTACAATTCACTGTGATAACACTAGGGCCATTAGTGTCTCCCAAATCCTATTCTTCATTCCAATACTAAGCATATCCCAATAAAATACCATTTTCTCATAGAACAAGTCACAAACAGAGTTGTTCAGTTGAATTATATCCCTTCCACAGAACAGATAGCAGACATCTTTACTAAACCCCTAGCCAAGACACCATTTGATTATCTCCGACAGAAGTTGGGTGTCATCCCATCTAACATCTAAGAAAGTTCATCCTATTAGGGGGAGTTTTGTATTGATTGATTGAATATCTGATACCTCCTAAAAATACAGCAACAGCTCAAGGGGAGCATGCTCTCTTTGACATTGATGTCAAAGGGGGAGAAAAGAATCTGGGTTCCTTTGTTGCCATCAATGCCAAAGGGGGAGATTGTTGGCATGTTTTACAGGCAGAGTATGCTTGTCATTGATTGCAAGTACAACAACGATGATGGCTTGAGTACAGGAAGAATGTAACAGACGGGCACTAGAAGTATTTTGGGAAGACGCTTCACAGCAAGTTTGATAATATCAAAAGAGATAGTGCAGAGGATGGTTGGCATGCTTTACAGATAGTATGTGATTGTCACTGATGGTAAGATCAGAGTATGCAGTGAAGGAAAAACAAGGACAAAGTAAGCTCAGGAGGAATTAGTGTAGAGACAAATGCAGTGCATAAGCTTGGGAGGAGAAGCATCAGTGATCGTTGGATCCCATTTAATTTCCCGAAAGAAGGAGGACCGTCAGATCAGATTGTAGACAAGAAGAACGCACAGAAGAGAAGGACAGATCTCATGCGTTATATCTGAGCATAAGTTCTAACCATCATTGAATCAGGAAGAACCTGCACGTTCTTTAAAGTGCACGATCGAAGCGGTGGTCCAACTCCATTTCAGAGTTTTGGCTATCAGGATTTTGGATATTGGGAGATGGAAATGTCAAGGTTCTTTACAACATGAGTCCCGAAATCATGAAATGTGAAATCCCGAAACAGACACGTCAGCAAACCACGTCAGCTGAGAACATATTGCACAACCAAGAAATGACAAGTGTCAAGCTAGTTCAACATTTCAGGCACATGTAAGTCACGAATCAGAGTGACATGTGGTAATTATTCAACACGTGTCAATCCGCGTGTGATGTTAGCAGGTTTACATCACTTTGGGGTTTCACGAATCGTGACTTGGAGAGTCAAGAAACAATACCACAGGAATGACAAAATCACGAAACAATCTCAGAGTCTCGGCTATCGTGACTTGGAGTGATGAGACCCTTCATCACAGGAATTGCGAGATGCGAATTCACAATGAGATCTCGACTGTCAATACACCAAGATTCTGGACCATTGATCTAAGCTCCATCTCAGAGTCTCTCTTATCACGACGTGGAGTGATGAGAACCTCCATCTAAGGAATTGTGAGATGCAAATTCACGATGAGATATGGACCGTAAATACACCAAGATACTGGACCATTGATCTAAGCTCCATCTCAGAGTCTTACCTATCGCGACTTGGAGTGACGAGAACCTCCATCTAAGGAATTGCGAGATGCAAATTCATGATGAGATATGGACCATCAATACACCAAGATTCTGGACCGTTGATCTAAGCTCCATCTTGGAGTCTCACCTATCTCGACTTGGAGTGACGAGAACCTCCATCTAAGGAACAACGAGATGCAAATTCATGATGAGATCTGGACCGTCAATTCATCGATATTGTGGACCGTCAATTAGGGTCGATGAAGGTCATAATTTCATGAAAATACAAAAAAGGTGAAATGTATGTAGCATGTGGTCACATCGGTGGAAGATGGGGGAAGAAGCTAGTGCAAACAAGATCCTTTTCATAGTTTTGGGGATCGCAACTGGGAGTGTCGAGACACTTGGTCACACGAATGTCGAACTGTCGAATGTTGAAATGCTAAAATGAATGCAAGATCCCATGGAGCCAATCCAGTGCAGGTGAATTTGAGTATGATCGGAGGGATAATAATGCTCTTCACAATGTAACTGCTAGAAACCATTGATGGTTTCTACCAGAAGATTCGAAGAGACTTTTGTGCGATCGCCAGAGGAGCTGAAGAGTCTCCAACCTTCCTCCAGTGAATGAAGACTATTCTTAGAGGGGATTGATAGATGGATGAGAATTGAAGTCTATAAATGAAACAGAAAGGATAAGCTCGACTGTGCCATAGAAGACGAAGAGTCTCGACTGCCAGAGAGGCTGAGGAATCTCAGCATGACATCCAGTGATGTTGAACATGTGGGAAAATTGCCAGAGAAGCTAAGAAGTCGTAATGATAATCAGACAGATCACTCACTATGAAGAGATGTATAAGCATTGTGCATATTGCATGCACAAGGTGCACAGAAGCTATAAGAACACGACACAGAGAAGTAATGAGGTTGTTGTTGCTGAGGTGAAGTAATGCATGTGTGAGGAAGTAAAGAGGAGGTGCAACAACTGAAATGGATAGGAAACAAAAGGTGCATTGAATGGGAATTGAACATAGAGAACAAAAGGTAGAAGAACAGAATGGACAGTGGATGCATGCTGGAAGACAGTGAGGAAGACTGAGTAGAAAAATCTTGCAGAACAGTGATGAGACTGGTAAGCTATTATTGAACACTATATCACTGTAATTGGTTTCAGTATTTCATATTCATATTTCAGGGAGGTTGGGAGGTTCTAGGGAGGACTAGTGTCCTCATAGGTTCAAGTGGGTGCTTGAACATAGGGATTTGTAGCTTCCTTCTAGTTGGTGCTCGAGAAACCAGGGAGTTGGTGCTTCCTTCTTGTTGGTGCTAGAGAAAACAGAGAGTTGGTGCTCTCAGCAAGTTGCAGCTTGCAAAACAAAGGTTGTAGCCTCACATTGAGTTGGTGCTCAATTATAGATGATGTACAGAACTTAAAAGACTGCCTATCATTCTGAAGAAGAAGAGGTTTTCTCCCTTTATGGGTTTCCTCGTGAAAATTTGTCTCTGTGTATATCTTATGTGTGACTGATGCTCATTATTTTATTGTCCATATGTTGTATAATGTTGATGATCACTTGAAGAAAGATTAAGAATGTATTAATAGACTCAAAATTGTTTAAGCACAATAAAAACTGATTCACCCCCCCTCTCATTTGTCTTAGTAATTTCAACATACTTGTTCCTAGGATTCACATCCGTATAACTCAAAATATAAAAATATTCTAATAATGCATTTGGTTATTCATCAATCGTAATAATCTATTTCTTTAAACATATGAAAATATTCAACACATTACATAGATATTACCATGGTTCACCCCTCCCGGGCTACATCCACAATGATTGGCTCTAAGCTCTTTTATTATGGTAGTTCTTGATTTCCTTGCACTGGGCGTTTACAGTTCTCCGCAAAAGTGGGTAAGATATATGTGAGATGAACTAGATCGCACCAAGATCTACAGCCTTCACTCTAATCCTCAAATATACCTTCCCTCATATCTTTCTTTCTCAACATCTTACAACCCTCAGTTCATACAACTCAAATCCCTTCACGTATCGCCAACAACAATACTCGGAAAAATCACTCACTAACAATCGTAATCCTGAAAAAAACTAATCTAAAATCAACAACCACACTATATGATACTTTCATATCTATATTTATACATTTTTGGATATTCATCCAGTTACAAAATATTACCAAAACCCTAACCCTTCTTATGCTAGGTTTTTCTCCCATGCTCGTGTTGTTCATCCTCCAGTTGTCACTTTCCTTTGTGCATGCTTTCTTGCATTTGTGCGTGATGATCTTTTGCCAGTTGTCACTCCAGTTTCCTGCACTCTTTCTTTCCCATGATTGTCCTTCTTTCCACTTCAGCCTGGTGCCAACAGAACCCCAACACTAACATGTGATTTGTCCTGAGTCACCTAATTTCATTGTGCTTCCTCGATCTCCCTAGTAATTGTCTGGAACTTCTCCTTCAATTCTGTTACTTTTGTCAGTGCCTGCACGGTTTTCTCCTTGATAATATCGACTGTTTGCACTGCTACTTATTCTGTTATTAGTCCTGCACATTCTAGATGAGTCTATGTTAAGTGTGTTCTGGCTTCTTCTGCCTACTCCAACATGGTTGTTATCTGATACTGCAATGGTTCTATTTGAGCCTGACGCTCTTGTTTCTATGTTTGCGTAGTGAGAAGTTCTGCCTGTAACTTCTTTAACTCTTATGTCCCCTTGACCTGTTCTAGAATTCGGATGGTTTTCTATTGCTACTTGAATTCTTGGATCATTGCATTGATCCTTTCCTCCTCGTCCCATTGTTGGACTTGTGGGTCCTCTTCCATATTTTTCCAGAGTTGCGCTGCTTTATCCAGCAAGTCAGCTGCTATGTTGACCTGTTTTTCCAGCTCCTATAGTTGCATTGTTACTTCCTTCTTCCTCTATTCCTTTACTACTGGTGGAGTTGTTGGTCTAATATTTCCACGAAGAGTCTCTATCTCCTTCTGATATTGATCAATTTCTTGCGCAATATGATTGATCTTTTCTTCCGCTGGGAGTTCACTTCCTTGCGCAGTAGTTGGAAGCTTCCCAAAAATGTCTTCCACTCTGCGTTCCAACTCATTTCTACATTCCTTCTTCTTGTGCATTTCAGATTTTTCCTATGTGAAAATTGTTTCGAGTGTTTCCTTCTTCTTTGTTTCTTTCTTTAGCTCGACAAAGTTTTTACGTGCTCGAGACTGTATCTCATGGTCAACGCTAACCTGCAATTGGTATAAGGCCTTTGCTGGTATCTGTGTTAGGAACAATTGGATCTGATCCAAATCCTTTAGTGGTGTCTGTCCCATAATCTTGTCTAGTCGTAGCATGCTTGGCTTTATGTAAACCATGGAATGTGGCTTCGAAAGAACTGAGTCTCGTTATTCTACCTCCATTCTTTATATGGTTTGTGTGCTCGACGACTCTATTCCTCTCCTGCTCCTTGTAATCTAGGCTTCTCCAGATTTCTTTAGGAGTTTCCCCATTTCTGCCAGCTCCTTTTGCATTTTATCCTTGTGGTTCGTTGCATGACCAAAGTCCTCTGTGAGGCAATCCTAGACCATTCTGGAAATCATCTCACCATTGTCCTCTGTGATTCTATATTTTGGTGGTGGTCATTGTGCCTTTGATTTCTTGCGCGCACCTATTTCCTGTACCACTGGTCTCTTTGTTCCCCCGGGTTCCCATGTGATGGGGTTCATCATGGTTTCCTATGTTCCCTTGGCTAGTTTCTTTTGTTCATTGGTCGACTGAGTGGTCTTTTTTCTCCCTTTCTAGGTCCCTGGCTACTCTGAGCCACCCTTTGTCTGAGTCAACTTGATTTGGACCATTCTTGGTTTCTTGGGTACTAGGACTTGTGGAGGCTGTGTTTCCACCTGCAGAGCCCCTCCTTCTGATGTTTGTCCCGATACTACTCTGGTTATGGTTGGGATCTTCCATTCATCCGACCACTTGTGGATGATCATGTCAATGTATCCCTCGATGACATAGTAGTGCATTTGTAGCCACTATTTATGTGGGTCCTATCTTGGTTGTATCCACATGGCTTGTCACCTAGCCCAGAAATTGGTGATGCCCCCATATCGCATGACATTCTCTGGTGTTATCCTCCATGCTCATTTGATTTCTTCCTTCATTTCCTGTAGGTAAGATTCAAATACAATTCCATTTTCTTTCTTATGCTTGGCCAGTGGCATGGATTTCAGGACACAATATCTCACTCCTCATGGTTGTGGTGTGGTACAGAAGGTGATGTGGTCCGATTCTTTCCATCCCATGAAAGCAATGATACTAATAAGTCACGAGTAATGAAATTATGTACCTTCTTCCTACATGTCTTTATAGTCTATTTGGAACAAGTTTGACATATATGGCACCCAACTCATGAAGGTGCCTTTTGCGCACTGAGCTGCAACTGTGATGACTCTTGTTGGTACTTCATATTTATGGAATTTTCTTATCATTTTGTAGGCTAAGATATTTTCTCCCAGTTGTGTTGTGAAATCATTAATTCACTTGATTAAAATTCCTCTTGTTCCCCTGTCGGTGCCATATTTCTTCTTCATTTCTTCTACCAATGTTTTTTCCTTGGACTTGTCATCCAGTATCAACGCGGGATCCATACCCCATATGGGTAGTCCTGTAATTTGCACAATAAGTTCAATATTTATGGGGATGGGTTTGTCTAGCCATACATCCCCTCCATGCATAATTTCTAATAGTTTCTTGATGCATGCCATCGCATATTGGCCTCTGCCAAAGTGTGGTATCTTCAACAATCCTAAGATTCTGGTTATGTCCAATTCGACTGCCCACTTGCATGGCTTAGTGATAATTCCTCTAAGAGGGTTCATGACTATTGTCTACATAAGGACTTGTGGTCCAAGCTCTAGATATTTTCTTTCATCCGCTACATCATGGTCATAAAACTTGAGCTTCCCGACATGACCCAATAGTTGCGAGTCCACCTGTATTCCCTCTAGTGTGTGAGGTAGCACAATCTCTGCAGCTGGTTTCTTTCAAGGTGAGATCGGTATCCGAATCTTGTCTCCCTACTGTGTTGGTTGGTTCAAATTTCTAGCATCTTCTAGTTTCTCCTTCACCATCCATTCTTCCCAAGAATTTCCCATTTCACCAACCGGTTCGGCCGAAAAAGAAAATTCTAGGATGGGTATTTGTTGAACATCTGGTTGGAATTCTACTTCTGGTTCTGTGTGCTTTTGTTTATTTCCATGGCTACTTTGGTGTTTTCTAGCTATCCTTCCTAATGGGTTCCTACTACTTCATTTTGAGGCTCCTACATCACTTCCGACATGTCCTCTTTCATGGCTTCCACTTGGGGCTATGGGATCTCTTCCTGGATTGGTGTTGATTTGATTGGGATGTCCTCCAGTGATGGGATTTCATCAATATCAACGATCTCTGGTGGTTGTTTCTCATTGTCTTCCCATGTTCCTCATGATCTAGTTTGAACCCTAGTTGGTATGACTATCTGACTTGGTTTTGTGAGCTTTGGTGGTGCCATACTAGTTTCTGTCAGACATTTTCTTGGTTCCAATAGCTCAGATAAGCTATTTGATATCGCTCTCTGTGTCTGAGCTACTATTTCTCTTTCTTCGTTTTTCTTTTGAAAATAGACTAATTGTTTCTGTGCTCGTGTGTTGTATGGGTGTGCCATGAAGCTTGTTGAGGATGCCTCCTACCTTGTGCGATTAATGAAACACAAGTCTAGGCTCAATGCATCTGCGACGGTTTTGTACCTGCCCTTATGGCTACTTTATGGTCACCAGTTGGTGCGTTTAGTGCCACATCCCATCTGTCCTTTCCTTGCTTTAATTCTACCTCATGATGTCCTGTCAGTGTGATTTTGCTAAATTTCCTTTTCCTACTTGTTTCCCTTTCCGATATGGCCATTGTCTTTTCCATCACTAGTTTCATGTTTCGCATGCAGCTTGTCCTTCATGTTGCAGGTTGTTTTTAGGCTCTCTCTCTTTTCTTTTCTTTTCTTTAATTGCGCGGTGAACTGCATGGTGGGTAGTCAACTATCCTTGTATATCCTCAATCGACTCTCGTTGATCATTCCTCTGAGGTATACGCCTGCTATATCTTTCAATTGTACAACTCCTCCATCCATGACAACTTTTACCTCATATGGTCCTAGCCAATGCATTCTCAGCTTCCCTAGGTGCTGCAGCACTTTACTGTTGTAAAGCAATACTAGATCTCCTTCCTTTAACATATTTCTCTTGATGTGGTGGTCATGCCATGCTTTGTCTCTCGCTTTCGGTAATTTTCAATGGAAGCCTGCCAAGATTCGGTCTTCCTCCATTGACAGTAACTGATCCAGTTGTTCCTAGACTGTGCCTCGTTCTGTCATTTGTGTGATAACTACTACATGTAGACTGGGTATTAGAAATTCTAACGACACTGCTACTTCTTGACCATAGACCAGTATGAATGGTGTGTGACATGTCAACATTTTTCATGTGGTTCTATAGGCCCATAGTACTGCTGGTACCTTGAGATCCCAATCGTCCATGTTGACGTTACATATATTTGTCAGGGTGTTCTCTAGAATTGTGTTGAAGGCTTTTACCGTGCCATTAGACTGTGAGTGATACAGTGTTCTTTTTTGGTGATGAACTTCGAACTCTTCAAGCATTACTTGGATGGTGTTGTTGATGAAGTGTATTCCTTGTTCGCTCATCAAAATTATTGGGCACCCAAATCTAGTAATTACCAGTTTGAAAAGAAAGTGGGAAGTTGTCTCTGTGCTATAATCTTTTACTGGTGCATCTTTCGCCCATCTTGTTAAGTATTTCATCTTGGTGATAATATTTCTCACCCCTGTTCTCTTGGTAGGTGGGTTAATGGGTCCCACAAAGTATATTGCCCATTTTTCGAATGCTTGAAGTGTCACTTGCGATCGTAGTGGCATCTCATCCCTTCTATTGGGTTTGTCGAACCGTTGAGAGACATCACATTGCTGAAAATATTATTTTGAGTCTCTATGTATTGTTTTCCACCATAATCCTACATGTAATACCTTCTGCGTGGTATCTTTTCCTACGTAGTTCCCTCCTGCTATTCCTTTGTGGGATTCTGCTAAAATTATTGGTCGTTCGTGGTCTAGTACATATCTTCGTAAGATGTTATCTACACCCATTTTGTATAGATTCCCTGCGATCAACTGATAGTTAGCTGCGTGGACTACCAGGTTCTTCTTCTGTGTAGTGGTATATCCTTGTGACACAGTACCTGTTCTTAAGTACTGGATGATCTCTGCGAAGTAATCGTCAATAATCTGTATTGAGAAGAGTTGTGCATCTGGAAAGTTGTCTGCCAAATTCATTGGTTCCTCTCCATTTGTGACCCTCGATAGGTGGTTAGGTACTGCATTCAGTTTTCCTGGTTTGAATATTACCTTGAAGTCAAATTCTTGAAATAATAGTAACCATAGATAGATTATCCCCCCCAACACTGGCTTGTTAACTAGGTATTTTAGGGCTGAGTGATCTGTAAACATCTTAATTTTTTTTCCCAATAGGTAATGTCTGTATTTATGTAGTGCATAAACCATAGCTAAGCCTTCTCTTTCCGTCGTGTTATAATTTTGTTTCAAGTCTGATAATTTCCTACTTGTGAATGCTATCAGGTGATCCAAGTTTCTTGTTCCTGGTTGCGCTAAAATAGCTCCAAGTGTTATTGTTGATGAATATACATGTACATGGAATGTCTTCTCTCAGTATGGAAATACCAATATTGGTGTGGTGACCATATTTTCCTTCAGGGTATCCAGACCGTGTTGGCACTCGTCGCTCCATTGATACTCGGTATCCTTCCTTAACAGTTTTTCCATAGTTTTTGTAATCTACGTGTAGCCTTTGATGAATTTCCTATAGTATCTTGTATGTCCTAATGTTGCTCTTAGTTGGCTGACTATTTTTGGTGCTAGTAGGTTAATAATGACTATGATTTTGGTTGAATCCACTAGTAAACCCTGTTTGCATATTATGTGTCCCAGTAGTATCCCAAATAGTGTTCCAAATATGCATTTCTTGATTTTCAGTGATATTTGGCACTGTCTGCATCGTTCTAACATCAAGTGTAAAAAATCCACATGTTTTTTTAACAGGCGATAAACCATCCAATCATCCAGGTATACTTTGAGAAATTGGTGGATAAATTCCTTAAATGTTGCGATGACCACTCTGGAGAATATCGCAGGTTCATTCTTCAGTATGAACAGCCTGATTGTGTACTGATAGGATCCCCATTCTATCGTAAATGTGGTCTTGTTTCTATCCTCTTGTGCTATCTTAATATGATGATATCCTGAGAATCCATCGGTGAATGAATAGGCTTCGTGTCCTCCTACGTTCTCGAGTACTTCATCCGTGAATGGTGTGGGGAATGGTTCGTGTAAGCATGCATCATTCAATTCCTCAATTCGACACATATCATGATCCCTCTTCCTCGTTTCTTGTTCTGTACTACCATCGGGCTTATCCATTCTGATTCTTCGACTGTTTTGATGATGTCGACCTCGAGCATCTTGTTGATCTCGTATTTAACTTTTTGTTTGTAGATGGGGTTCAGTCTATATGGTCATTGTTTAATGGGTCTCACATAAGGTCTAAGTGGTATCTTCATTTTTCCTAATTCTCTGGCTATTCCTTTCATCTCTGTAAAGGTTGTGGGAAAAAGGTTGTTGTATTCATGCAACAATTCTGTGATGATTTCTAGTGTCTATTCATCCCAGTAATCTCCAATGCTGGCCATTTTTGGCTACTCGACAGTCCCTATGTTAACCTTCTTGATATTGATTGGCACAGAGATGACCTATGATTCTAAGGGTGATCCATCCACATCTCTCTCGCCTTCTACTTCCTCGATTTGAATATCGCATAGATCATCTTCATCTGGTGCTTCCTCCTGTACATGGTAGCATGACAACAGTTCCTTGAATGTCTTCCTATTCCGTTGTTGTACCTATGTGATAAATTCCACTTCTGATTCTGTAATGAATATGACATCTCTGGTCCATTTCAGGGCCTTGTCTATGTTGGGGTTCTCATGCTTGAATGAGAAAGTGACTGTAAAGTTCTGTTGGAGTGTTGCCCATGTCTTGGTTCCTTTTTTCATTTCCTGGTCTATATACCAATTCTTTGGTACGCCTTCTAAAGTATGAATGAAGTGGTGAGACCATTCTTCTGGTGGCGTGATTTTCCATAGTGTTTTACATGCCTCCAAGTGTTCTGATGGTATTCCTAGTCCATCATAGTTTTGTCGGTTGTTCCATATTTGTTTTGCGTCGAACCTTATGTGCAGTAATCATTTTCATTGGTACCAATCTGTGATAGTCTCTTTGTACGCACCCCACCATATTGTGGGTGTAGCCTTTAGTGCTAAATCTAGTGCTAATATTTTATGGTTCTCTAATACTTCATCTTCGTATTGTGTCAAGAAATTTTCCAAATCATTTAGCCCGTGAAAACTGGGTGGTTCTCTGATTTCTGTGGAAAGCCATCTTACTACGCGATCTATTCTTGCACACCTTCTTGTGGATAATTCATGTAGTCTTTGCTACCAGTTTTCTAACCCAACATCTGAGTCTGTTGTGCATGAAGTAATGCTCTGCCAACTGAGTACCTTGTTTGCAGTTCGGTTTATATAGTCGGCATCGCGCACAGTTGTTCTATACAACTGGCCGATTTCATCTAGATCCAAACAAGTGGGTTCTACGAACCTCTCGCCTTATGATGGGTCAAGTGGGGCTATAACCATGTAGTCTCCTGAATCAAATGTCATTTTTATGGTTTTCAAGTTCATTATGGTCTGGTTGTCGAACACCCAATCCAGACCAAGTAACGTTGGGTAAGGTGTTGTATCGTCTACTATTTTGATGATTTCAAAGTCTTCCTTAGTGCACACGCCATCCAGATCTATGATCACTCCTCTCAATATACCTATTGGTATGACTCTATGTTGATTTGCTAGTTTTAATTGAACAGTTTAGTATCCCAGTTTAGGTTCTCCCATGGATTTCCATGTGGTTTTTAGTAGTACGTTCACCTTGGATCCTAGATCTAGTATAATATCTCCCATGTTGAAATCTCCAATGTTAGCATTGATTCTAAATTATGTACTTGTTCTTCTTCTTGTGTGTAGGTGGTTGACAGTTTTCAATTCTGGCTTTTGTTCCATCTCAATGCTACATTTCTCTAGGATGTTTTGTAATACTTAGATAGATGAAGGATCACTTAACATTTTGATGCATGATTGAAAAAATTCTTTGATAGTACATACTTGTTCCTTAGGTTGTATCTTGTTGGTATGATCCAGTGATGGCGGCATGTCATATTCCAGAGCTTCCTTGTTCTTCTGTGCAGTCAGCGTTGTGTCTTCCTTCTGGAATTATTTTCGGGCTTCTGTAAATATCTCATTTTCCTTTTGTGCGTCAAACTACTTCTTGGGGTCAGGGTTCTTCTTTCCCCATTGGTTCTACGCTGGGTTCTATAAAACTACGTCATTTCTTGTTTTCATTCCTCCCCAAGTGACTATGTTAATGTGTCATCCATCATCCCTTGCTTCAGATGAAATCCACTGAAGATTATGGATATTTTGGTTCCTTTTTTCCTGGATCTTTACGATTAGTGTCAGACATTCCTCTGTATCTTGGTCCAAAGCATGACAATACATACAAGTCACTAGTGGTAGTGGGCATTCCCCTACATAATGTCTTGGTTGCTGGAAATTGTGACATGTGACTGGTCCTCGCCCACATTCAAAACCTTCTCTGGTTCATCTTATTCCTCTTTAGGCTGTGTGATCACCTCGTGGCATGTTATATTGTGGTCCCTAATTATACTGCGCGGTATTGTACTGGGGCTGTGATGGGTTGTACTGCGGCTATGTGTTATTAAGGTTGTTGTGCAGTGTTATATTGCTTCTTTGTAGTGTTGTATGGTGTTGGGGCTTGAGTGAACTGTGGTTTTGCCTGCCCAGTCATCATTTCTTCCTATACCCTATATGCGTCTGAGGTTATTTCCCGCATCAGCTCCAGATTTCTGCAATCTTTGTCGTCGTGGCCAACATATTGCAAAAGGTGCAATATGAGTTCATTGGGACTGTTTGGTATTTCTACATCAATGTGCAATGGTAAGGGTCGTGACCCATTTTCTTGTAGATTTCACACCATAATCCCCCCTGTGGTAGCGGTTTTGGCATCCCTATTTCCATATATTGCACGAATGTTAGACATTCATTTTTGTGGTGTCCTTTTGTTCTGCAGGTGGTACACCAAATGGCTTCTTGTTTGTCCTTTTTCTTATTCTGGTTTAGATAAAATGTTAAGTTCTTCAGATCCTCTTTCATTTCTTCGATAGCCGAGTCTGTCTACTAGTACTGATTCTCTTCCAATTGCAAGGCTTCCTACAGAGCCTCTGCTTGTGTCTAAAACTTATGTTGTCGTAGTGGATATTTTAAGTGTGGCAGTAGTGAATTGACAAATAGGTGTCAATGTTGCATCTCGGTCATAAGGTATTTTAACTTCCCTTTTAATCACTTGAATATTTGATCAATCTCCCATACCAATTCTCCTAGTTTATGTCTTATCTCAATCATCTCGTTCATATACTGATCCTCTAAGCTCATCCTATGGAACTCATTTATTAATAGATTCTTAATTTCATCCAGTGTCCTTGTCATCCTGGGAGCACTGTTCGTGTCTAAACTCATGTACCAGTCTAGTGTGTGGTCTCTTAGCGTGATTTCTAGCTGCACGAGTTTGGTGTTGTCATTAGTGATATGCTTTGCTTCCCAGATCTTGGTACAAATGAATAGATGCTTATCAGGGTCTTCTATTGCTTCTCATAAAAAATCTAGTAATTTTATAGTAGGGTCATGTCCTGGCATTCTGAGTACTGAACTACTGCCTCCTCCATGTGGTGTGGATACTTGACTAATATTACTTGAACTAGCTCCTCCAATTGTCGCTCCTTATGTAGATGTACTTCCTGTTGTCGGACTTCCTCCAAACTTTGGTTTCCTAAACGGTGGTGTTCTCTGTGTTCTATTCGTTGCACATGGGTTTATGGGTTCCACACTAACATTCATATGAAAGGGGTGGTTGTCTTCTCCTCCTGTTCTTGGGCCTATTGTTTTCCTCTCATAGGTGGTGCACAGGATTTCCCCAATATGCTCCACAGCCCGAAGATCCTCTACCTCTTCCTCATCGCTCACCAAGCTCTCACTTTCGGCTATGGTTCTCTTCTTGGTGTTTATCTTATATTGGTAGGGTGCTCCGCTACACGTCATTCCTAATGACGCCAATATCCATTGAGCTAGTCATCATCCATCGAGATCAGGTCAAAGGGTTCCTCCTCCTTCTTCTCTTTATCCTAACCTCCTTTCATTCCTCCTCTTTCTGTCAGTGCTTCCCCCCTTCCCCCATGTGCGCAAGGAAGTCTAACTTTCTGATTCCATTGTCATTACACCTTTTTTATATAGCAATATCTTGATAGAAGTATATAGGGATCGAATATACCTCCCTCTAGGTCCTCGTAGAAATTCTTTCCCGGTTGCATTGTATGACTATGTTGTGTTTACTACAAACTTTGTGATGAATCCTGCCATAATACTGGGAAGCCAAAAGTCTACTACGTGAGTGAAATTGTTGTTCACCTTCTCTATTGTTGAATCTATACTAGAGTCCAATCTAGCTGTCAAATCTGATCCGTCATGTGATTATCTGTTAACCTTAAGATCCACTCCTATAGTAGATGTGGAAAATCATAGAAAAAGACTTCGTATAAATCTATAAACGCGTATTTATCCAGGTATATGTGGTGTGATTCTAGGGTTTCTATTGTCTTTGTGTGCAAATTCTATCTCTTTAGTTCTCAACCAACCCTTGATTTCTTCTCTCGTGGGGTTCCAAGGTCTCCACATTCCCTTCTAACAGATAATTGCTTATTTGATGGTTCTTGTCCACTCTATCTCATCTAATCATTCCTATCTTGTTCCTCTTAACTCAGCAACGAAACCATTTGTTGGTTTTATTGACTCCCTTCTCAGGTTATCTGAGTTATTGATCCAGGGTTCATGTCATTCGGGGTTCCAGCAAAGCCTCTAACTATTGGCCCTCCTGGTAAACCAGAAGGCAACACAATGCCCGGAAGGTACTGTGCAGTCTCACTCGAGATAGCTATAGATGGTTGACTGTAAGAATCAGGTGTTTATAGTCTAGGATAGAGTAGGGGATAAAGGGTTTCTTGACCAAGGCCCTGTTCTCTGAACTGTTACTGTAATCTACTTGTTCCTAGGAATCACATGCGTATAACTCAAAATATAAATAGATTCTAATAATGCATTTGGTTATTCATCAATTGTAATCATCTATTTATTTAAAGATATGCAAAAATTCAAAACATTACAAAGATATTACCATGGTTCACCCCTCCCGGGATAATTCCACAAAGATTTGGCTCTTGGCTCTTTTATTATGGTAGTTCTTGATTTCCTTGCACCGCGCGTTTACAGTTCTCCACAAAAGTGGGTAAGATCTATGTGAGGCAAATTAGATCGCACCAGAATCTAAATCCTGCAGTCTAATCCTTAGATCTACCTTCCCTCATATATTTCTTTATCAACATCTTACAACCCTCGGTTCATACAACTCAAATCCCTTCACGTATCGCCAAGAACAATACTTGGAAAAATCACTCACTAACAATCGTAATCCTCACAAAAACTAATCTAAAATAAACAACCACACTATATGATACTTTTGTATCTATATTCATACATTTATGGCTCTTCATCCACTTACATAATATTACCAAAACCCTAACCCTTATTATGCTAGGTTTTTCTCCCATGTGTCTGTTGTTCTTCCTCCAACTGTCGCTTTCCTCTGTGCACACTTTCTTGCATTTGTCCCTACTGATCTTTTGCTAGTTGTCACTTCAGTTTCCTACATGCTTTATTTCCCATGATTTTCCTTCTTTCCACTTTGTCTTGGTTCCAAAAATAGGGATAGACGGTCCAAGAGATGCATTAGGACTAGAGCATGTAAAGGATAATTGATCGATCGTCATGATCTTCCCTTTGTGAGGAAAAAAAAGAGTGATGAAGATGGAAGACACAACGACGATCATATAATAAGTCTAATTGTGACCTAGTAATAGGTTATAATGAAGAGGTGCATCAACTACCTCTACCTCCACCTCTACCGTCTTCCCACCTAACTCAACCAGAAAGGCAGGGAGAATACCACGAGGGCAGAAGGAATGACCATCAAAAGAAGTCAACATGTTCGATGACTTGGAAATAGTTAGAGAATTGAGAGATTTCCAAAATACTAGGGACATCACACACATAGCAGCGCCTTCATAAAAAACCACATGTTTGATAGTATACTTTGAGTACTCCACATGGATTTGGAAAGCCACATGGTAAGGCAAGTGAAGATTAACATCTGTGACATCAAACTTTATAAATTTTGAGCCATTGCGTTATAGAGCTCCTAAAGCAGAGATTAAGGCATTCCTCTATGAAGGACATGTCTGGAGTACCTCCAAAGCCGACATTGCACAAGGATTTTGACCCAAGTCCTCAACAATAGAGTAGTTATGGGTGGCTATAGCATTTGGATTATGGGTAGTGCGCTTCAGTACTCCTTTCAGAATACGAGTTAGTGGCTATGGTTTCTCAATCTATAAAGTCATCTTCAGAGGAGGAGGAGGATATTCTAGACCATGAATAGTTTGTTTAGAAATATAATCTTGAGATCGAGTGGCTACATTAACTTTTGAATCGACCATATTGATACATAAACGATCATAATTTTGTGGCTTCTAGTTTTGACTCCCACTAGCCGCATTTATGGTGTTCGAGGGGCTCGAGGCTAGGTGTTGACTATGTGGGAATGGATTTGTTAGCATGATGGGCGATTGAGATAATATCCTCACAGATTATGCAAGTTTGGGGCACAAATGGGTAAGGTGATCATCTGTGCAAAGATTACAGGGAAACTTCACCTTACGTCTTTCTCATTTTCCCTCTCCATCATTACCATTCATCTTCTCATTATTATTATTGTCCTTGGGTTTATTACCATTTTTCCCACCCTTATGCGTATTACGTCCTTTATTCTTAGTCCCTCTTGGCTACTAGTTACCATTTGGGTTGGTCAATGATTTCATATAATGTACATATGATGACTGAGTGGGGTGGGAAGACATAGATGAAGTTGGCCCTCATGCAGACTAGCTTAAAGACAACTCTTTCAAATGGTTCTTCATTGAGTCTATGGACTTTACATTAGTGACACATACAATGCCATCGACATGAGGTCTGAGCTTTTCCTAGGGTTGTAAGTAGACCGCGGTGCGTCAAGACGAAGGTGGTATAACATCCCAGATGGGGCATATATCAATTCTAACTGTTGGGCCCTAAAGATCACTTCTTCCTCAGTGGTAACCCCAGAAGTAGTAACGTCCTTAAAGATAGGAGGGTGAAAATATTTAAGAAACCATTCTAAAAGAAAGGTCAGGGGTATAGTGGTATTAATCAGCCTCTTCTATCTATGCCACTCATGGATATGGTCCGAGATATGAGTGGTGGTATCCTGGCATAAAGTTGACAACAATTCTAAGATAGCATCATAACGGATGGGCAAATGAAAGTGGTTAAGAAAGACCAATACCAACTGACTAAAAGTCCCATATTCCCCCCTACGTAGCTCAATGTACCATTTCATGGCAACTCTGATGAGGGTGTGCTGAAATAATCTCAAACGAATAGAATCGTCATTAAGGGAGTTTGATGAGCACCAAAGGTGAAAGGTAGTGACGTGATCACCAGGATCCTCTCCATTCTTACCCTTGAACTTCAGGATGTTCGAAGAAAGTTTGGTGGGGACGGGGGACCATGTAGGATCGTGACTCATAGGGTCATTCATTAACTTAGACAAATCTGGTAGATTAAGTGTGGCCAGAAAAAGGAGACGGGGTTGTGACATCTAGCCCCAACCTCCTGGGAAAGATTGTTCTTGTGGATTTGCAGGCCATCCAGGGTTCAAGTAAACACCATGGGCCCTGCTCAGCATTATAAGGCCCTCCTATGAGCTGATTCATATAGGGTTGGTTAGGCATCATTCGAGCAGGAATGTTCTATTGAGGATTATAGAAATTTCTCCCATTCGGATTGGATCTGGGTTGGGGGTTGCCCAAAGCATGAAACTGATCTCCTCCAGCTTGGAATCTAGAGGATAAAGGTGGATTCATCATGCCAAAAGTATTGGTCAGAATCTGTGTCAATGAGGTGGGATTGTAGGAAGAAACTTGAGCCAAAGCTTTTCCTCCAGGTTGACTAGTCCACCCAGAAGTAGGAGGACTGGACCCGGGGTTAAAAGTAGCCATGCCTCCCATATTTGGAGTCATTTAAGGGATTTCAGATCCACCAAACAAAAAAGGAGTGTAGGGAGGTGTACATCCCCCAAGCCCAATGTTATCATTAGGGCCAATAGATGGGATGGAGTTCAAAAACTACGAAGTGAAGTTGGGAATACCATAAGAAAAGGGACTAGAAACCATAGGGATGGAATGAAAATTCTAACCCGGTGAGTGGCAAAGAGACCCAAACAGGTTCAAGGTGGTAGCTTGAGAATTTAATATAGGTTGAGCCATAGTAATGATAGGTGACTCTATGCTACAACCATGGAGGTTTTAGGAGTCAAAGGGGTGCCATTAACTATAGTGGGTATGGAAGTTGAAGGGCTCCCAGAATTCTAAAGACTAGATTCAATACTCATCCTCGTAGAATCACAAGTATGATAAATGAATGTGTGTGTACCACTCCTAATAAATCTATGCCTTTTATAAGGAAAGGACTCGAAATCCACTGGTAACTATAACAAGTGACATGACTGGTGGGGAGTCTGGTCCGACTCCACGATGACTTAAGAATATAAAAGATAAAAATATATCCAAAGGCCAACTAGTAATCAAAGATCACACCAAAATTCAAAAGTCCAATATGCATGAAAATGGGTTAAAGTGGTTGAGTGGCCTCCCTCCCTAAAGAAGGTATGTATCGCCCAAGAGGGGCCTGAGACTCCCTACTAAATATTGGAGGTAATATAATCAGTTATAAGGGCCCTCGTGGGATTAAAAACCAATCAGTCAGATCCCCCCGGAGAATTAATCCTCCATAAAGGTTGTGTGTTGTTCGACCCTTATCTGACCCAAGGTACCTATAGAATAACCCCTGTAAGTAACCTATTATAAAGTAATAAACCATTTCATAACCAATGCATAGGTGAGCATTCGTAATTCATGTCCACCGTATGGGTAGGGTAGCAAAGCCTGAAACCTTGAAAGCACTGCCTCTCATGGAGGTAACGACACTAACATGATCCCCATATATGAATAGATCCCAAGAAATATCCCTGACGCTAGGAAGGTATTGGGGGGAGATCCCTTCAACCGACTTCATGCGACCTCGTGATTAACTCTAGTGTGAGTGGAGCCTCCTGATCTTACTAATTATATAATGGATTTCTACACTCCCTGACTTAGACACATATGTTGATTTAATATCCTTGGAGACGTTTACTCAAAAAATCCTATTCCAAGGCACTAAATCCTAGGATAGTTTATGCACCCTATAAAAATAAAATCGTTACTAATAAATTTTAAGTTATAGCATTGATTTTATGGTCGTGATTACTCAAAAATTTATGGCAGTGAAACTCATGGTGTTATGACTCTGTAAGAAAATTAAATATGAAAATAATGCAAAGTCCTAACTTTAACTTTCAATGAATGATATGCTTCTAAAAGCGATGCAATTTTCAAATTCAAATCTGCAATTCTGAAGTAAAAATGAAATCTTTCACTATATGCACTAAGCTAATGATAAGGACTAAAAAGACAAAAAATGCCAAGCAATGAAAAATGCATATTTTGTTTGTGTTTTCAATATATCGAAATTGAAAATGCATGCACTGAAAAGTAACTTGATATATATCCCTACTGTGTATAAAAAAGAGATAACTCAAGTAGTATATCAAGAAACAAAACACCTAGCCCAATGTACAAGGACAATAAAAATGAAAATATGAAGAGAAATACTTCGCCCAGAAATTCAACCAAAATAGGGTTTCCTGTCATCCCAAAAGCACTTAACAGACACTACAGAGACCCAAGAAGGCTCAACAAGCATCACATCCCACCCAGCCAACACCAGATCAAGATAACATTCAAGGAAAATAGGTGTATGCGACTGTTTAGGAAAACAAAGCGTATATACGCATCTTGCAGTGAGACAACACATGTGTATACACGACTGTCAAGGAAAAAGGCATGTATATGCTTTAAATCAAGGCCAGACAAGGGAGAAAGACTGGAAACTCAGATCCAAAGTGAATAGGATTTTTCAATCAATGATTCGACAAGAACCAAAATAGAAATGAGAGCAATCTAAGGAGAAAAGTACTTTGAACCCTAAGAAATAATATTCAATACCTAGTATGGTCGCCAATTATGTTACAAGGAAAATATCTCTGTGGCTAGGGTGAACCATAACAGACAGAAATGACTGTAGAAATAAACTCTATCCCAACAACATGCTATATAAACCAATGTGTAAGCAAGATAAGAAAGAGGCCTACCTCGTCTAGATGTTCGATGATGTCCATCGTTGAACACTTTGCCCAAAGCTATATACACCTACAATATAAAAGGTTAGCACATTAGATAGCATAATCCATCAATATTCATAACAAATACACCCATGGATAATAACTCATATATTCACAAGATATCAATTGGATAGGAAAGGAGTATTTCTATTAATAAATGATCATCAGAAGTGAAAATATTATAGACTTTCATGTCGGCACGGTTTGGAACCGAGAAACCAAGTTCCTTCTAGCTGGGCCTCCACCACTTCAATCCTCCACCAAAGGAAATCTCATATAAGGGAGATAATGAGGTTCTCCATCAATAAGGGAAGATCTTAGGGGTTGAACACTATTTTCATACTTAAAGGACAAAGGGATGCAAACTCAATATGAAGTAAATAATTTCTCCAGAGTAACGTTTCTCTCAAAGTTGAATTCTTTTCCCTTTTCCATAGCTCAGAATTGGCCAATTTATAGCCTTCAAAATTTAACTGAAGGATTGATTCAGAACATTTCCAGTATATGTAAGGCCAAGGATTAGAGATCTCCTGTTGTGACATGGAAACCCATCATTTAATTTTGATTTTATTTCACAATTCCCGATGTACACAGGTTGTAGTAGAGTAGGCTATGTATACACTTGATGTATAGTGTGCAAGATGCGTACAAGTGGAAAAAATTGTATTTTTGTATCTGGATTTTGGTAACAAGGAAGGTAAGTTTGCATAGGGAAATGGAATAAGTTCCTCTCTACAATATTTCATAGGTTGAGGCAGATCTTTCTTTAACAAGAGAAGAGAAGGAACACATGGAGTTAGAATGAATAAGGGATAAATGAGCCCAATTGCAAGAGAAGTATGAATAGCACTAAAAAAAAAGAGATAAGTTGAAGGTATAGTATAAGATACTCTGAGGAACAAATATGAGGCTGAGGGGAGAGCCAAGACAGTAGTAAAGAAAAAGGAATAGGTTGAGAGCATGGAAAAGAAGACCCAAGAAACAATCCAAAAGTTTTATAAAGCAATTCCATAAGTTCCCCTAGTAGTCAAAGTGACTATGGAGAAACAAATGCATATGGTAGATGAAGTATTAAAGGATTTTGAGCACAGATAGAATATTTCAAGCTAAGGATCATGGCAAAGTCACCACTACAAGTGCACAGAGGAAAAATGAGAACGACAACCACAATAGTTGCTAACATAAAAAAGATTGATGGTGAATGCACGAAACTTTGCGAGGAGAATGAATAGGTGTGGAAAGAGTTGATAGAAGACCTAGATATGAAGGTTGTAGAGGCCGAGCTAAGAGAGGTTCAAGAACATGCACAATAGGAAAGAGAAAGGGTGGCTACACTACCACCGATAGCGTGCATGTCAACTATTCTAGATCAATAGTAGGCACATGTAGAAGTGAAGAAAATTAGGGATCAACAAAATATCTTGCAACAGATATTGGGACCACTGAAAGAAATGAAAATGATATTAATTGAAGAGTTGGCTGCAGTGTAGGGTCGGGTGAAGAAAACAACACTGGAAGTAGAGGGTAAAATTAAATACCTGACCATGCAAGTAGCAGAGGAGATAACAACAATATATATCGACATCATCAAAGAGGTAGAGGGGGAAAAGGCAGCCTCTCAAAACTTCATCTCATCATGGAAGATGAGGCAATAGGCTTGAGTTGCTCGGGATGAGCCATAGGTGAGTGTTGGGGCCTTGTTGGATAGGAAGTCTTGAAAGTACTTTTTTTAGTTTTGATAAATGTTTTAGGAAAAATCCTAGGTATATGAAAAGTGCGAGGAGGAAAAAGGAAAGCTAAATTGCACGTAGCTGAGGTGCATCCAGCAGGAAAGTGAAAAAAAGGAGGAAAGTGTGTAAAATAAAGACATCACACATCTTAAATAATAAAGTTTGAAGAATAAATCTTGAAGAATAAATCTCGAAGAATAAAGATCGAAGAATAAAGAAAGGAAATAAAGCATAACAAAAAAATGTCAACCCGACATCCCAAAAATAGAAGAACAACATAAAAGAAGCATGAAGGATGAAAAGAAGAAGAAATGTGTTGAACAACTAGTTAATTGAGTTGGCCATGCATTGTAATGGGTTATTTTTTGGATGAATAGATTAGGGTTTTTATCCCTATATTTTGATATAAATATGTAATGGGATGGGAGATTAGGGGTTCAATCAGTTGGTTCAACTAGGTATTATTCTTAGGAATTTTGATTATGATAGATTAGTTTATGTGACATTCTGATTGATACTGAGTCTATATATATTGAATATAACACCGAAGGTTGATAAGGATGAATAAAGGAATAATAGATATATGTTATGGAATCATTTGTTGTCTATGTTTTTGTGTTGGATTATGAATAATATTTTCATGCATCGTAGAATAGCTTCATTTGATAGTTAATAATGGTGCAATGATTCATGATTGTGACGATAACAAATATATATAATAAACTCAAATATGATAAGTATAAGATTTTGAATCATGGGTAAGTTAACAACAGGACAAAACCAAATTATGCACATAACATACTAAGGAAGAATGAACCAAATGTTTTCCTCCCATTCCCTTACCATTACAAAAGCCGATTCTTGCAGTCCCCATAGATACCTTAGATAAGAATTCATTTGCGCAAGCAGGTGATGCCAAAAGGGTCGGTGTCTGGTGGGTTTTGTTGGTCTTATATAAATCAAACCTTGGGTCTTACAAACTGTGCACATAATAGCGCCAACAGGGAGATTTATAAAATTGATAATTCTCATCATCAATTCCATTACGTAATCCATCTTTGACATTAACTATATCTCATGGTTCTAATTGGCTACTGTTGGAGGTGAATAATGTTATGTAAGGACCTACACATATGAATAATTCACATAATCCCTATTTCATTTTATTACTGGATTTTCAAATAATTTATTAATGTCTCTAGAAACTCAGATCTCATTTCATAGTTTGGATAGAAATTTGTTATATCTACACTAATTAAGGCCCAAATTTGGTGGTTATGAACTTATTCATAAGTACAAGGCTACTATTTATTTGACATCTTATTTTGATGACATTGATGTAAGAATGTATGATTGGTTAGTAGTTCCTAGAGGGAGGGCACTTGGGTACCTATCTCTAAATGAATCTATTCCTAAATTGGTCAAGTATTTTTGTGATTCAAACAAGTCATAACTTCATTCTTAATGCTGATTTTGAGGATGTGGTAGTGGAAAACTATGATGCTTGTAATTCCTAGTGGTTGTGATCTTGAATATATGGTACTAAATGAAAATGTTTTAACCATTGTCAAGCAATTCTAGGAGAAGAAAAAACTAATTGCTTCAATTTTTACAGGAAAACATATAGTAGAACCAATATATGTACTCAACATATATGTCTCTTTTCTCACATGAAAGTAATTATAGTTATGACATTGGACTATTTCAAGAGAAATTTCACACATGTTTTGAATTGTTTCATACATACTTATGCAATTTCTTCTGAAACTGGAAATGATATTTTGTAGGGGAAAAGGTGTATTGTATATCCATTTGTAAAGGTTAATGTATTTATTTGTATTGTTGAATGGTTAGAGCCAAATTATATAAGTACATGCTTCATAGATGTAATGACCACAACATCATGGATTTCACACCCACTATTTATCTCTCGAATTATGGAATCATTAGGAATTGAAGCATCATTTTGAGTTGTTTTTTACATTATTTATAAACTCAATTTCTACTTTGTACTTATAAAACTACTAAGTTGAAGAGAATTACTACATATAATATGTATTTTTATCTTGATTTGAGCCCCTTTTTCAAGTTTTGATTTTGAGGGAGTAATTTGGATGGTAGCCTTAATCATCTAGATTACTATGAACAAAATATTAAATAACTAAGTCATTATGATAATAAAAAAATGCATAAGAAATAGTGTTGAATTCCCTAGCCACAATGAGAGCATGAGGTCCAAGTAAACATGATGTACCCCAAGCTCAAAAATCAACTTAAGAAATCTCCAATAATTCCATTTAAGTGGATTTATAAACTTAATTTGTCTCCCTAGAAATGAACACGTTGTGTTATTGTAAAATTTTAAGGGTGTATGTTTAGTAGCCACAACAATAATATTTCAAATAGGGATAGTATTCCATGTCAAATCATTGTATGTTTCAATAAAGTGCTCCACACAATTAATCTCATACTTCCCAAATCAAAGGTTTAATATGTTTCCATAATTTGGGCCATCTGAAGATAGTAGTTTTGAGGATGTCCATGCAACATTTACAAGGCTTGCAATCAAAACTGGTGCAAAAAATCAAAAATAGAGGAGAAAAGGAACACATGGAGTTAGAACGAATAAGGGATGAATGAGCCCAATTACAAGAGAAGTATGACATAGAATTGAAACAAAAGAGAGAAGTTGAAAGTATAGTAGAAGAGACTCCGAGGAAAAAAGATGAAGCTGAGGAGAGAGCCAATATAGTAGTAAGAGAAAAGTAAGAGGTTGAGAGTATGGCGAAGAAGACCCAAGAAATAGTCCAAAAGTTGTATAAAACAATTCCATAAGTTCCCCTAATAGTCGAAGTGACTATGGAGGAACAAGTGCAGATGATCGGTGAAGTTATTAAAGGATTTTAATCACAGATATAATATTTCAAGCTAAGGATCATGCCAGAATCGCCACCATAAGTGCACGAAGGAAAAATGAGAACGACAACCACAACAGTTTCTAACATAAAAAAGATTGAGGGTGAATGCATGAAAATGTGAGAAGGGAATGCACATGTGTGGAAAGAGTTGATATAATACCCACAGATGAAGTTCGTAGAGGCCAAGCTAAGAGAGGCACAAGAACATGCACAACAGGAAACAAAAAGGGTGGCTACTCTACCACCGGTATTGTGCATGTCATCTATTTTGGCTCAATAGTAGGCACAGGTAGAAGTGAAGAAAATTAGGGATCAACAAAATCTCTTGCAATAGATATTGGGACCATTGAAAGAAGATACAGTGAGAACAATTTAAGCATTTGATATGGTGTAGGGTCGGGTCAAGAAAACAACACTGGAAGTAGAGGGTAAACTTACACACCTGACCATGAAAGGAGCAGAGGAGATAACAAAAATAGAGATTGACATCATCAAAGAAGTAGAGGGGGAAAAGGTGGCCTCTCAAAACTTCATCTCATCATGGAAGACCAGGAAATAGGCTTGAGTGGCTCAGGATGATCCTTAGGTGTGTTGGACACACCAACTACATTGAGAGGGGAGGGGTGAACAGTGTAGGGCTCTTTTTCCCAAAACTTCCCTCTTACAAAAAAATCCTTAGTTAACAATAACCATTAACTCATTACTCATTGATGTCATTTATAACCATTTATATGTGAACACATATCAACAACATATATTAGAAATATATCATCAACAATTCATCACCACAAGGAACACAAAGAACACAAGATGTATGTACAATTTTCTTTTTATTACGGACTACAATCCTTGGGGTTTTTCAACAAAAACTAAATAGAGTAAAAATATACAAGAGAAATAGATCTATAATTCAATACTCAAATTACACCCTCAACACCAACTTATATGAGGCAAAAATCCTCAACAGATATCAATCTGTACCATAAACAAGTGCATCAACAATGCACCAACCTGTACCAAACAACCTGTAATCAACTTGTACCATAAACAAGTGCATCCAACCATGTACAAAGTATATAAAAATCATGTGTCAACTAATCATCAACAATGACTCATCAATATGTACCAACATCATCAACTATACACCTCATGTATGTGACAACTCATCAACTTCTTGTCTCAACCATGACTAGTTTTGGATTAGTCAACAACCCTAACTTGAAATAATCATAACTTTGTACCTGTAATGAATAAATATCTGAAACTAATATACAATGTTCTTCAGTGTGTTTTATGCAAATTCTCTAGGTGTCACTACTTGGAACCTCTCATAAAAATGAGTTATAGCAAAAATGACATACCATGTTGAATTCTAGATTATTCTAGAGAGTGACCATGTAGAGCATGCCCCACACAGAATATTTGTTGAATCTATATGAAAATGTTACAAAAAATACTTAATATTGTACTCTAACCCAACACATTTTTTCTTACAGAATTTGGATCTGTTATGAATAATTTATGACGTTTTTACCCGAAACGCATATTTTAGACTAGTTTCAGGACTAGCCAAAAACCCTATTTTCCACAAAGTGTAACTCCAAAAATACAACGACCCACAAGATGAATGTTTTACCACAGATACATGTATATGTTTTCTCAATGGAACATCAATCTCATGGTCTGAATCATTATAGAAATTTTTTTATTGAGAAAATGGTGAGATGACCTGTAAATAACATACCTTAGAAAGCATCATCAAAAGAATTTATCCTCCCTTGAATTCCAACCCTCTTTTATTCACCTTCCCTCTAAAATTCGCCTTATATATCCTTTGGTTACCTTAGTCACCTATATATTCAATATTCTCAAGTGTGATATAAAATGAGAGAGCCTTGCCTCTTATTTATACTCTCCATCTTCTAGGTCACTTAACCCATTTTTAGGTCACTTAACCTATTTCCAGGTCACTTAACCCATTTATGGGTCACTTAACCTATTTTCCTCATTTTTACGATTAACCACTTTCCATAATTAGAAATTTCTCCATTACTTTATCATTTAAATATTCCTCCTTGACTTAGTCACCTCACTTTATCGTTTAAATAATCTTCTTTGATTTTGTCACTTCACTTTATTATTTAAATAATCCTTCTTGACTTTGTCACTTTACTTTATCATTTAAATAATAATTTCTTCTTTGCGAGCTCTTTGACTTCTTTTACCTATTGGGGCTTCAAGCCAACATATGAGGGTCCTCCAACTTCGTAAGCCCATAACTCTCAAACTGTGAGGAGTTATGTGATGTTCCACATACCACTAGAAATGGCATGACATGTACTATCCATATAGAATAGTCTTACCTAAAAATATATCAAAACGCATACCATTATCCATCAAAAACACTTGTGTCCATTACCCAAACCTGGGTTCTCCAACTTCTCATGGCCATAACTCTCTAATCGTGAGGAGTTATGTGACGTTCCACATACCACCGGAAATGGAATGACAAGAACTTTCCATCTAGGATAGCTTCACTGACAAATTAACTTATCTTCATCTTATTATTCCATCCTCAAGCATGGGTCCTCCAACCATACTTCTAGGATAACTCAACCGTAAAGCATCTTCTCGTGATGGATTTCACCATAAGGGGACCACTTTGGAGTTCATCCATTTGTGCACCTTATAAACCATGATAAGACTATAATGATCAATCTAAATATGCATCATATATCAAAGAAACCACATTGAACCATATTCATCTTTGCATCATGTATCAATGACAACTCATTGATCCATCTTCATTTATGCATGACATCATATGCATCATATACTTGACATATATCTAATCTCAAGAAGGAAAACACATATTAATTTGATATCAATCGTCAATCAATCAATCCTTTGGCATCAATCAATCACTTTACATCAATCAATGACAACAATCAATCAAACAATTGGCATCAATCAATCACTTGACATAAATCAACCAAACCATTGGCATCAATGACAACATGATCCAACAATCTCCCCCTTTGGCATTGATGGCAATACTAACATTGATTTCAACACCAGTCATTGATGTCAACATGTAGACAAGGAATTCTCTACATCAATAGTCATCAATCATATCAATAAGACTCTCTCCCCCTATCAATCACATCAATGTGACTATCTCTCCCCCTTTGACATCAATGGAAAAGGGTCATTATCCTCTTGGGGATGCTCCCCTTGCTTGAACTCTCCTTGGGGCTACTCCCCCTCCCTGAATGCCTTTGATAATCCTCTGAATAATCTCTCCCCTTTTGAACAAGAGATATCACTCTGATGTAATGTTGAAGATACATCACACATACTCCCCCTGTGACCATTGCTCCCCCTGGAATTATGCCTCTGTTCTCTTTCTTCAAATATAAGGCTCTTTTCTAGGTATGCATATGATAAATATATCCTCCTAGAATCATGGGAAGAAGAATTACTCCCCGTATAGGTATGTCTCTCCCTATCTCTTCTGCAATATGATCAACATGTAATTTCTACTACTCAACTGGATCATAGATCAACTTCTCTTCCAATGATGATCCTTGGACCCGTCCATGCATCAAACTTGTGCCATACCATACATCATGAAACAAAATATATGTCAACAATAAAATATAGAATCATGAACAAAATATCAACCAAGTATGTCATGTACCAAAATGTGCGCACCATGCACAACACCCATGTACATCAACCATATACATCAACATCATACAATGTGCCAAAAGATATCATCCATGGAATGTATCAACCATATGCCTCTATCAACATGTCAACATGTGTATCTACCAATATGCCAACCATGTGCATCCACCAATATGAAAACCATGTGCATCTACCAACATGCCAAACAAGTTTCATATCACTCATGATATGTCTCTACCATGAACCAAGTGCCTCAATCATCGAATGACTCATGTACCAAAATATATGATAATCAAGTAATACCAATGATGTACTTTTAGTCAAGTACTCATCATACAAACATATACCAAACATGTACATCAACATGTATCACTACTTGTACCAAGCAAGTATGCCAACCATGCACCAATACCACAACAAGATGAATCCTCATACATGTATGCCAAGTCCACCATAAAATATGTGTCAATAAAAAATTCTAGTAGGTGCCTCTACCAATGTGATAGTAGTATGCTTCAATAGATCAATTACATCTCTATCTAGCATCATCATCATATAAACAAGGTTCCATAACTTCACTGCAATAACCAACATTGTTCTTTAATAGAAAAATCTTCAATCCACACTCATGGGTTAGTACCATGCATCCAAGATGGCCTTTCATTAATTTTTATCATCACTTTGCATAAATCAATATAGGATCATGAAAACCTGCAACAAACAGTGTCATAACCTGCAACAAACCATGTCATACCCTACAACACAGAGTTATACCATCACATCAGGTTGCTACCCAAGTGCATTTCTTTTTTCGCAAGGCTTTACCACATATATGCAGTCTTCTGCACACCAGCTCGTGTATGTATGTGACCTATTCAAGTTAAGGCTGCATATGTACTTGAATGATACCATTGTCACTCACATATGCTTCAGTAGATGACTTACTAGAGCTTCCCTTAAGGCTTTCATTATGTTCTAACTGCTCAGTCTTCTTCACCCACTTCTGAAGGTATCCCTTCTTCTCAGAACTTGAGCTCTGAGCATCCAAGTTTTCAAACATGTCTCCCTTCCTTACTTCATTCCTTCTTCTAGCCATGCTATGTGAAGTCCTCAACATGGAATTTTTTCTTATGTTCCAACAATCCTAGGATTTGTGGCCAAATCCACTACATCTGTAGCATCTCATGGTGTTACAGTGAAAAACAATGTGTCCTACTTGATCACATCTCCAGCACCTTATGGTGTTATAAAATCTTACATTATATCTCCTTTCATAAGCTCTACATTCAAAAGATTTGTGACCATTTTCACTACATGAATAACAATTCCCATGAAAAATACTTTCATACCTTTCCTTTGGTGTCCCAAAGATAGCTTCTTGATGTCTTCCTTTCTTTGTTCTTTTGAAATTTTATTTTCCTCGTGTAGATGGTTGATTTGCAACATTGTCTTCATCCTTTGATGGAATTACCTCATGCGTCTTTGAGGTGCTTGCTTCAACATGTGTAGCTTATTTCTTGTATACAAGACCTGATTTATCATTTGGTGATCTTTGGCTTTCCAAGATCTCATTCAATATTTGTCAGCTATTCAAGAATTTATTTGACTTCTCTACATTATTTCTAAGATCAACAACTTCAGCTTCTAACTTATGACATGACTCTTCCTTTTCATTTATTTTATTCTTCAATAGTTTCTTTATACTTTTGGATTCTTCAATTTGGGTCTTGAGATGGACAATAGTTTCAAGACTTTTGCTAATCTCATCATCTACCTTCTTATCATCCTTTTCATTCCATAGTCTTTTGATCTCTTCTTCATTTTCTTCTAATTGAGTCTTATTACTCTCTTCTTGTTCCTTGAGCATTTCCCTTAACTTCAAGATGTTCCTTTGACTCTTCTTAAGAAAATTATTAGTGGTATCCGAAAGATAGCTATAGTCTATATAATAATGGTCATTTCTATATTCATATAAACCATCTTCAAACTTCTTTTGAAATTCTAATAGATTTTCTTCTATTCTCTCCATGGGATAGCTACCATCAAACTCTACATAAACTATCTCTAGATTTTCTTCTTCACTTGTAGATAAAAATTCAACATCATTATCTTTTGAAATATCGCAATCAAGGGTTTTTGATAATTCTTTACCTTCATTTGAAATGTCTTCAATATATTCCTTTTTGCCAACATCATCACATGATTCTTTGTCTTCATTTGAAATGCTTTCAAACTTACATTTAGAAATAATGCAATCAATATTTTTTGGAGATTCTTTACCTTTGATGATCTTGATGGATTGGTCTTCAATATCTTCTTTCTTTCTTTGATATGTCTTCTCTATATTTAGCCATAGATACTTGGCGGAAGTGCATTGTCCCATGCTCTCTTTGATAGGGCTTGAGAGTTGACTAAGAATGGTCTTGAGAGCCAATGCATAATTATTCTTTCCTTCCCTTTGAGATGCACACTTTGACTTTCTCTTCATGGAAACTAATCCACCAATGGTTGCCTTCCAAATACCTACTTCCATTTCCTTCAAATGCACTCTCATCTCTATTCTCCAAGTAGAATAGTTTTCCTCATCAAGGATTGGAACTTCATCATCCATTTGTGTGTCCATGGATATCCTCCAAGATTGTTAAGGCTTATAGTGAAGGCCCTCTCTAATACCAATTGTTGGACACACCGACTACACTGAGAGGGGGGAGGGTGAACAATGTAGGGCTCTTTTCCCCAAAACTTCCCTCTTACACAAAACTCCTTAGTTAACAATCACCATTAAATCATTACTCATTGATGTCATTTATAAAAATTTAGATGTGAACACATATCAGCAACATATATTATCAATATATCATAAAAAAGTCATCACCACAAGGAACACAGAGAACACAAGATGTATGTACAATTTTCTTTTTATTACGGACTACAATCCTTGGGGTTTTTCAGCAACAACTAAATAGAGTACAAATCTACAAGATCACCATATCTATAATGCAAGACTCATCTTACACCCTCATAACCAAATAATATCAGGCAACAATCCTCAATAGATATCAATATGTACCATAAACAAGTGCATCAACCATGCACCAACCTATACCAAACAACCTGTAATCAACCTGTACCATAAACAAGTGCATCCAACCATGTACCAAGTATATACCAATTATGTGTCAACTAATCATAAAAAATGACTCATCAATATGTACCAACATCATCAACTATACACCTCATGTATGTGCCAACTCATCAACTTCTTGTCTCGACCATGACTAGTTTTGGATTAGTCAACAACTCTAACTTGAAATAATCATAAATTTGTACATGTAATGAATAAATATCTGAAACTAATACAAAATGTTATTCAGTGTGTTTTATGCAATTCCTCCAAGTGTTACTACTTGGAACATCTCAAAAAATGAGTTATAGAAAAAATGGTATATCTTGCTGAATTATGGCTTATTACAGAGAGTGACCTTGTAGAGCATGCCCCGCACAGAATATTTGTTGAATAGATATGAAAATATTACACAACATAATATATACTGTACTCTAACCAGCACATTTGGTCTTACTGAATTTGTATCTGTTATGAATACTTTATGATGTTTTTACCCAAAACACTTGTTTTAGACTAGTTTCAGGACTAGCCACAAACCCTATTTTCCACAGAGTGTAACTCCAAAAATACAATGAACCACAAGCTAAATTTTTTACCACGGATAATTGGATATGTTTCCTCAATGGAATATCAATCTCACGATCTTAATCATTATAGAAAAAATTTATTTTGAAAATGGTGAGATGACCTGTAAATAACATACCTTAGAAAACATCATCAAAATCATTTATCCTCCCTTCAATTCTGGCCCTATTTTCGTCACGTTCCCTCTGAAATTTGTCTTATATATCCTTTAGTTACCTCAGACACCTATAGATCTTCAATATTCTCAAGTGTGATATAAAATGAGAGAGCCCTGCCTCTTATTTATACTCTCCATCTTCTAGGTCACTTAACCCATTTCTAGGTCACTTAACCTATTTCTAGGTCACTTAACCCATTTATAGGTCACTTATCCTCATTTTTAGGGTTAACCACTTTCCATAATTAGAAATTTCTCCATTACTTTATCATTTAAATATTCCTCCTTGACTTTGTCACCTCACTTTATCATTTAAATAATCTTGTTTGATTTTGTCACTTCACTTTATTATTTAAATAAACCTTCTTGACTTTGTAACTTTACTTTATCATTTAAATAATAATTTCTTCTTTGCAAGATATTTGAATTCTTTGACCTTTTGGGGCTTCAATCCAACATATGAGGGTCATCCAACTTCGTAAGGCCATAAATCTCAAACCGTGAGGAGTTATGTGGCGTTCCACATACCACCAGAAATGGCATGACATGTACTATCCATATAGAATAGTATTACCTGCAAATATATCAAAATGTATACCACTATCCATCAAACAAACTTGGGTCCATTACCCAAACCTGGTTTCTCCAACTTCTCATGGCTATAACTCTCTAACTGTGAGGAGTTATGTGACATTCCACATACCACCGAAAATGGAATGACAAGCACTATCCATCTAGGATAGTTTCACTGACAAATTCATTGATCTTAATCTTATTATTCCACACTAAATCATGGGTCCTCCAACCATTCTTCTAGGATAACTCAACCGCAAAGTGTCTTCCCATGAGGGATTTCACCATAAGGGGACCACTTTGGAGTTCATCCATTTGTGCAACTTATCAACCATGATAAGACTATAATGATCAATCTAACTATGCATCATATATCAAAGAATACACATTGAACCATCTTCATCTTTGCATCATGTATCAATGACAACTCATTGATCCATATTCATTTATGAATGACATCATATGCATCATATACTTGACATCTATATAATATCATCAAGGACAATACATATTACATTTGACATCAATCATCAATCAATCAATCCTTTGGCATCAATCAATCACTTGACATCAATCAATCAAACAAATGGCATCAATCAATCACTTGAAATCAATCAATGACATCAATCAATCAAACCATTAGCATCAATGACAACATGATCCAACAAGGTGAGTGTTGGGGGACTATTGGATAGGTACTCTTCAAAGCAGTTTTTGCAGTTTTGATAAATGTTTTAGGAAAAATCCTAGGTATATGAAAAGTGTGTGGAGGAAAAAGGAAAGTTAAATAGCGCATAGTTGAGATGCATCCAACAGGAAAGTGCATGAAAGGAGGAAAGTGTGTAAATGAAAGACATCACGCATATTAAAGAATACATTTTGAAGAATAAATCTTGAAGAATAAAGCTATAAGAATAAAGGAAGGAAATAAAGCATAATAGAAAAATGTCAACCCGACATCCCATAAATAGAAGAACAATAGAAAAGGAGCATGAAGGATTAAAAGAAGAAGAAAGGCATTGAACAAATAGTTAACTGAGTTGTCCATGCATTGTAATGGGTTATTTTTTGGATCTATAGATTAGGGTTTTTATCCCTAGGTTTTGATATAAATATGTAACGGGTTGGGAGATTAGGGATTCAATCGGTTGGTTCAACTAGGTATTATTATTAGGAAGGTCGATTATGATAGACTATTTTATGTTACATTCTGATTGACACTGAGTCCAAATCTATTGAATGTAACATCGAAGGTTTATTAGGATGAATAAAGGAATGATAGAGATATGTTATGGAATCATTTGTTGTCTATGTTTTTGTGTTGGATTATGAATACTATTTTCATGCATCATAGAATATCTTCATTTGATAGTTATTAATGGTGAAATGATTCATGATTGTGATGGTAACAAATATATACAGGAAACTAAAATATGATAAGCATAATAATTTGAATCATGGGTAAGTTAACAACAAGACAAAACTGAATTATGCGCATAACATACTAAGGAAGAATGACCCAAATGTTTTCCTCCCATTCCCTTACCATTGAAGAAGCCTGGTTCTTACAATCCCCATAGATACCTCGGATATCACTTCATCTATGGAAGTAGGTGATGCTAAAAGGGTCGGTGTCTGGTTGGTTTTGTTGGTCTTAGATAAATCGAAACTTGGGTCTTACAACCCGTGCACAGAGTAGCACCAACGGGGACATTTATGAAATTGATAATTCTCATCATCAATCCCATTACGTAATCCATCATTCACATTAACTATATCTCATGGTTCTAATTGGTTACTGTTGGAGGTGAATCATGTGATGTAAGGACCTACACATATGAAGAATTCACATCATCCCTATTTCATTCTATTACTGGATTTTCAAATAATTTATTAATGTCTCGAGAAACTCAGATCTCATTTCATAGTTTGGATAGAAATTTGTTATATATACACTAATTAAGGCCCAAATTTGGTGGTTATGAACTTATTCATAAGTAAAAGGCCACTATTTCTTCAACAACTTATTTTGATGACATTGATGTAAGAATGTATGATTTGTTAGTAGTTCCTAGAGGGACGACACTTGGGAACCTATCTCTAAATGAATCTATTCCTAAGTTGGTCCAGTGTTTTTTTTATTCAAACAAGTGATAACTTCAGTCTTAATGTTAATTTTGAGGATGTGTGATCCGGATTTATGTAGGAACACAATGAAATACAGA
>ML778354.1:221376-263771 GCA_009831015.1 Picea engelmannii
AGAATTTGACAGAGTCTCAGTACTTTCTCTCCTATTCTATTCAACTACTTCCAACTCATCCTACATACAAAATATCTTTTACATGAGGGGTCTCTTCGATCTCTTCCCTCCATCTCACCTACCCTATTCAATTACATTAACTTTACATTGAATGGGCTGTCTAGTCCAGATCGGAGCTAAATCCATCCTTACAACCATTTAAGGCTACTCCTAACTAATGCATGCTCGAAGGCATGGCTCTATGGCTCTACCAGCCTTACAAACATTAATTACATTAATTCAATTTCAAAATGTGAGAGGAATGGCGCCTCTCTTCCTTGAATGCGCTGAGTGGGATGACTGGCTGGTGCATGGATGGCGCATGGCTGGCTGGAGCAATGCTCCTGCATCAATAAGCCAAGGCTTGGTCCTGACATCGCCCGAGTGATTCCATGGGTCAAATTGTTTAAAAAAAAAATTTGACTTAGTTGTTATAGTCAATGTTTTTTTTTTAATTTATTATAATGTAAACGACCTAATTTTTCTTTTCATATAGGAAAAATGACAGGAAATATGTTATCTGTGAATGTATCTAGATCATGACCTTCAATAATGGCATAAAAAATTGTAACTGGGACCTCCATGAATGCTAGGAAACAAATTGATTGCACAACACCTCAGTTGTCAAGGGAAATGGAGAATGTTAGAGAGTAGAAATCTGTGGAAGGTGAAAAAAAATGAAGTATTCTTGGTTTGCTAAAGACAAGCAAGGAAGAAATGGAGAACATTTATATTTGAATTGTGTCGAGTTTGAACATGTGCAAGGAATTTATCAGGAATTTGGCTTGTTACTCGATATATCTTTGGTGACACACAAATAGATTGTTTATGCACTCGTCAAACAAGACATGACTTATATAAATATTAGATATTGTTTGAAATTGAGAAATTATAACAAGGATGAATGTTTTACAAAATTATGTGCATCCATCATTGATGACATTGAGAAAGGAAATGTAAGTTTTATTTTATTTTATTTTTGTATTCTTTATATATATATATATATATATAGAGAGAGAGAGAGAGAGAGAGAGAGAGAGAGAGAGAGAGAGAAATTAACCTACAAATGAATAATATGAATGAAGATGTCAAAGAAGAATATATATAACTATATGTTTGTTTGTTTCATTAAAGATGACAAAGAAGAATGCAGATGGAGTACCTAAAACCTTCAAAAGTTTTATTCAAAAATCCAAGTTTGAAAGAGAAAGAAGGAGACGTGTTCAAACCATTGAACTTGATTGACACCCTTGATCACTACATTTATAATGGGCTCGACATTGTTCAGTATAAAGTGATATTAGGTGATTGTGAACAAATTACAAATATTTTTCCTAAAAACGAATACTCCCTAGTTATTGTGGATATCCATTATGGTTATAATATCCAAAACATTGGATATGATAATGAGCCTTATACTTACCAATATTTCAATAAAGTGCTTATGGGATTTATGGAAGTCACAACATCACCATTTTGGAGATTTCTAGTTTTTCATTCAGACACACAACAAGGATTATTACAATCAAGCTTCAAGGGAATAGAAAAGACAAGGATGCAACTTATTTGGTAAGATATTGAAAGTGTATGTTTAGCAATTAAGATTACAAATCAATTTTATTAATTCACAAGTCAATTGAATTTGCACTTATTTATGTTACAGGCACAAGCCTAATATTTAGATCTCCAATAGAGAACCATTTAAACATGATTTTGAGAGTATACATCTTGCAACCTGGACAAAAGGTGATTCTTATAATTCTATTATTGTCAATGTAAAGGATGGAGGGAAGCCTAGTAGTTTATTGGCTTACAATGTTGTGGTTAGAAACATAACATATGAGGAAAGTGATTTGAAATGAGAGATGGTTAACATTTATTAAAAACCAAAAACATTAATTAATTATCTTATAGATACATTTACAAATGAAGGAGATTAGGTTTTGGATTTGTTCTCGGGTTCAAGTAAGAATTATGATCTAACATTTATGAAATCATACTTCAATCTATATTATTTTTAATTTATATATTTTTAAAGTATTTAAATTCATTATTTATTTTGTATTTGGTGATTAGGTACAACATGAGTGTGTTTCTTACATAAAGGAAGAAATTGTATAGACATTGAAAGCGACCCAATACATTGTGGTTTTATTCAACAAAGAATTAATGTTATTCCATCTCTTCCAGATGAAATGCAAGAAGTTGGCTTGAGGAAAGGAGATTTTAGTGAATAAAAGGTGGGAAATATGTCAAAGGAACCTCAAGTACCATTAGGAAGATTGATTGGAAAGGATCACTTTGGAGAACTTGCGGATATCAAAGACCCAATGGAAGAGAAAAATGACACAATGGAAGCACAAAATGATGTCAAAGAAGATGATAATGTGCCTATTGAGAATGATGAATTTGGGATATATGATATTGTTGATTATTTCTAAGATGACCTTGAAGACGATGCTCAATTTTGTAAATTTTGATGAGATATAACTGCAATGTTTTGATTTTCAAATTTTAAAATAAGAATGAATAAGTATCTATTGTTGTTTTATGTTGAATCTTTTTTATTATTTTCTTTTTACTTTTATTTGCATGTGAATCACTATACTAGGGAATTTTTTATTAAATGTTGTCATTTTTTTACTTCAAATGTATAAAAATATGGAAAAAAATGTTATTTTTTTATAAAAATTTCTTTTTTTGTTGTTCAATTATGTCCATAAAAATGTTTTATTTGACATGCTATTTTATAAAAATAGATACCAAAATGTATAGGTTTTTTATTATATATAGTTGTAAAATGTATATTTTTTTTGCTAAATATTCAAAAATAGTGTTATTTAACTACAATTATTTTCTATGTATTGAAATAAAGGTAAACAATGTGTTAAAAATGATGTTTTCCACAATATTTTAAAAGTATGGAACCATAAATTAATTAAGGAGACACAATTGTATGAAAAAACTTATTTTCAAAAAAGTAAATGGTAAAAAATATTTTTAATATTGAAAGAAGCATGGAAAAATGACTAAAAACACCGTTGAAAAAAAATAGAAAAAATAGAACATAGATGAAAAATAAGCATTTGAAAAAATATTGTGGAAACATTATGGATTGAAAAAATAAAAATATCAAAAAACCACCAAAAAATCGAGGGGAGGTGGGTGCTACCGGTAGCACCATTTTAAAAAATGAGGTAAAAAATGTGACCCAAACAAAATGAGAACTCTCTAGAGTTCTCATTAAGTTGGTAATTAGTTTATCTCCAACTTCTACTCCATAAACAAATCCTTCATGATTCTTGCAAATATTTACTAAGGGTTTCTAAGTGGTGTCTCACTTATATTCACAATTTTAGTGACTTGTTTACTATTCTTGTCTTTTGAGATGACACAAACATCAAGTTGTAGACTCTAACAACAAGTTCAAGTGGTGATTGTCTTAGTCTGTATTATGCTATCTTTGTAGCTCAAATAGATCTAATAGGAATGCGGTTTTTTCCATCACCTTTTTTTTTCATTTGTTTATCATATTCAAGGAAACATGTAAGAAAATTTTATATTATCTTTTCATCATTAGAATACAAGGATCTAAGACTTGAAGTGATTTTGTTTCCCCAATGACATATTATTTGTTACATTGAATGGTGACTGAGACAAGAAATAATACTTTGATAGAAAATGTTATATGATTGTTGCATACCATTCTTATATTGTTGAAGAAGTTGAAGCACAAATTTTGGTATAAAATCCCTGAATTCCTGTATGCGTTTGAATGCAATTTGGTGTAGTTTGGAATTTGTAAGTTGATAGTGGGTAATCTATAAGTGTTACATACATGAAATAAGTGTTGTTATAAGGAGAGTGAAAATATTTACCATTATGATCTGTAAATGGAAGGCTTATAGCCTATCCATCTCACCAACACAAAACTCTTTTCTACAAATTTAATTTTTTCTCTCTTTTGATAAATGGAAAGACTTAATCATCCAAGTATAGTCGACCACATGAAGGGGAAGTCGACCACCCAAAATTCAAGACAAAAAATTAAGTTGGAAGAAGGAAATCCGAGTCAACTGAGGTCGAGTCGACCCAAGTCGATTCGACCAAATTTGGCTCCACCAAGTCGAGTCAATCGACCAAATAAAATACCAGTCAAACTGTGGGAATCTCTAGTCAACTAGAAATTCTTGACAGTCGATTAAGAAAGAGTAAAATGACCAATGGTTGTGCCAAACTACTCAGAGGCGAGTCGGGTCAACCTATAATGAATATTTTAACTTATAGGGAGATTTTTACAACCAACTATGATGGAAAATGTTTAGGGAGATGATTTTAGTAACCCACGATGCATAAACATTCCCAGGGATATTTTGGCAACCTGGAGCAACCAAAATATCATATGGAAGTTGAGTTGAACATTCACTGATAGAGAAAAACATATGGGGGTAAAATTGATAGCAGGTGAATTGGAAAAAACATGTATATGGTGCGTGGGGAGATAATAAATGCCTGGACAACCCCAGATTTCAAAATATACTTCACCCATGTAAGCTAGGTAACCCCCTGTTGTAACCTAGGTCTTCACCCTGACCTATCCTCTCTCATTTCCCTATGGATTCATCGATTTTTTCCTATTTCAATTGATAAAGTCGATTTCCCATCTGTTATCTGACCTGGTTTTCCTTATTGGATTGCTTGATTGATTCTTTGCACTGAATTATTTATTTTTTCATTAAAAGATAATTGCATGTATGGTTTGAGTTTCAAATAATTTTCATCTTTTTTTCCACTAATTGAGAATGCAACAGGCCCACCAAGTCTTTCTTGTGTGCAAGAGACATCCAGGTCTGCCAATTCCTTTGTATGCACAGTAAGAAACCATGAGAAAAATCACATCATTCAAAGCAGTCCATTTTAGGATTGAAACGTAATAAAAAAAATAGGTTCAATTTGTAGACATCAGATCAAGTAAAGATTAAGTCATGACCAATAGATCTCATTGGAGAGAGATCGATAGTGGGGAGGCATTATGGGGATTGAGAAGCAAATTATTTTTTTTGCAAGTTGTGAGCTCGCAATCACTCAAGATCGTTGATATTTCTAGATCAGTATATCAATGGTGGATATCGATCCCACTATGGATGAGCATATTCACTTTGCGGAGATTGGGAAGGAAAATAAAGAGTGAGTAAGTTGAGTCTTCACAGTCACTTGTGGATGTTGATATTCAAGCAAGGGACACGTGTCAGGAAGTCTCGTACTTTGGGATGAAACAAGAAGAATCTGAGTGAGTAAAGGACTCCCAAAGGCCTGAAGCCCGGATTCATATGGACCGCCCATCGAAGAGGACATGCGACGCCATATCTCTCACTTCATAGACTTAGCACTTCGGAGGATTGCTCAAGAAATAAGAAGAAAAATCGTGAAGCCCGAACTTCCAAAGTGAATCTCGTCCATCCAAAATAAGAGTAAACGTGGAGGAATATCTCTCACTTCAAAAATACAACACTTTGGAGGATTGTGTGAGCAAGCAGAAGAAAACTCCTAAAGCCCGAAATCCCGAAGTGAATCTAGGTCGTCCAAAACAAGAGGACATGTGGAGGCATATCTCTCACTTTGGGAATATGACACTTCGGAGGATTACACAAGAAAGCAGAAGAAAACTCCCAAATCTCGGACCCATGAAGAAAATATCGGCCATCCAAAACAAGAGGACACGTGGAGGAATATCTCTCACTTCAGAAATATGACACTTTGAAGGATTCCACGAGAAAGAAGAATAAAAATATCAAAGCCTGAACTCCTAAAGTGAATCTCAGTCGTCCAAAACAAGAGGACACATGGAGGAAAATATCTCACTTCGAAAATACGACACTTTGGAGGATTGTGCAAGTAAGCAGAAGAAAACTCCCGAAGCCCGAAATTTCGAAGTAAATCTCGGTCATCCAAACCAAGAGGACATGTAGTGCTAGATGTCTCAATTCAGGAAATACGACACTTTAGAGGATTGTAAGAACTATGCATTGAAAATTCCCAAAGCTTGAAATCCTAAAGTAATTGTGGTTCGTTGATCTCAAATCAACAAGAACCATTGATCTTTGCAGCAGGTAAGAAAGGAATATAACCTAAAGTCCTAGAGACACATGGAACTCATACGTCATGACACATGGCATTCATTTCATTCCACTACATTACTTTGGTCTCGTACTACTCCGGGAGTTACACAAACTTTGAATATAAATCATATAGGGGAGTTCTAATATGGAAGATGGATAGAACTTTAGCAAGGGATCTAAAGTAGCATGGTCACCCAGATCACAAATTGTGACAAGTTCGATGACCACACTTCATTGCAGGGATGGAAAATACCTGAACGTTAACATCCTTGAGCGGTCCCATAATAAAAACCATGGTATAGCTTATGAGGTACGTGGCAGTTGGTGGTGGATTGCGGGAGTCAGAGTGGTGTGGATCCAAAGCACCCTCGACAACTTCCGCAATCACATGCTTATATGATGTCATGTTACCACGTCACTCTGGGAGATTTTCATGCTGCACATCTAGTTGTCTTCACTGGCCTCCAACAGTGCGCATGCACACCTTGATCAATGCAGAACTCAACCATGTCACTTCAAATCAGTTTCTTCCACAACTTTAGTTCATTCCAATGCTTGCATCAATCTAGTTTCATCGCTAGTGTCAGTTTTCAATTATTCAATTCAAGATTCTTTTATTTTAAAAGAACAATAAGTGGTCTTTTGAGTGTGATAAGAACCACTCTTTTGATTAAGTCAAGTGTGAATTATACATTGTTTTACTCCAGTAGTTCTTTAGTCAAGTTAACAAGTCGTTCTAAAATTGTTAATGTATATTTAATTCTTAGTCCCAGAAGGATGAGAGCCTCTGCAACTCTGATAAATATGCAGTTTTTGTATGTTTTGTCGATTGGAGTTTTTGGGAAAGGATAGAAATAAATTAGACTAGTTGGACCCATTCTATGCATGGATTAAATCTCTCTACCAGGTGAATATACTCTTTATGACAATGTTTCGTTCAAATCTTCATGTGTTTCATCTTATCTTGAATGTAGTTTTTTATTTGTGCAAAGTACATTTCATTTCCTTCGTCTATTGTATAACTTGTCTTTATTGATATGGAACCTATGAAAACAACTAATGTTTGGTGAAGATTTTTTTTTATCACAACCTGATGGATTAATTGCTATTTTCATACATGTTTAATGTTTTGAAATGATATTTTAAAGTATTAAACTTCTTGCAACAGACTATTCATTGAGTGGTTTGTTGTTTCCCTTTGTTTTTATTTTTTCACTTCTCTGTCATTTGTGTACCGCCATACAAGGAGGACCCTCATCCATATCATTTTTCCAACCCAACCTTTCCCTTTTCTTGGTAAAACCAACCCTCTAACTGAGCAACAAAAAAATTAAAAATCAACCATTCTAAACTTAATGTGCCATAGCTTTTCCCTTTAGCAGTCAAGTGCAGAATTTAGGACCAACATCTTCTGGCATCACTTATGGGGAACAAAGTAAAGAGATATATTTCCCTGGGATAATGACAACGATTACATCTAATATTTGATGGTGAACAAAGACAAGACACATTTAGACTGCATATCATTCACCTAGCGACTCCATGGTTAAATAATCCAGTGGTAACTCCACAGTTTTAAGAAGTCATATTTTCATATGGAAACCATCTTGGCTCGAAGGTTTTCTCCTTTTAATTTCTTTGTTGTTCCTTTTTTTCCAAATATTGTTCCTACTATAGATGAATGGGGTGATTACTTGCCTAGATTTAGAGAAAATAAAGATGATGACCCTGCAGATCATTTGCTTGGTTTCCATGAAGTCATGCATCAGTTGGGTATACATCATGAGGATGTTTTAATGAAGATGTTCATGTACTCATTAGAGGGAGATTCTCTTGAGTGGTATCGATCCTTTCCCTCTACTAGAATCTCCTCCCTAGAACAGTTCCATTCTGCATTCAATGATCATTGTAAAAGGTTTTTTCGAGCTGATTTACTTTTTGAAAACTATTGTGAAGAATTTCAATCTTATATTCAATAGTCCATTATTAGTTCTTCTAGCAATATAGATGAAGGGGACGATAATTTTGAGGAAGAGAAAGAATATGCATTATCAATTATATCTTCTTCAAATGTTGTTATACAACATGACGATTGTCAACATTCTCTTAAAAATGAAAATGATGTTGAGAAGGGAATAAATGTTGATGTTAAATACTTAGTTAGTTTTGATTTCCAGCAGAATGTTTTTCATCTTTTTGTTCCTGATGCAGTTAACGATAGTCATGATTGTGATTGATTTGTTGCTCAAAATTTTCATGAATATTTATCACATGTTTGTGATATATTTGAAGTTGAGCAAACTCCATTTATTAGTTATGAAGAGGAGCTACGAAATTCACATTTCAAATCTTCTTTTATAGTAGATATGGATTTGCATTCCCCATAAATTGTTGAGCAACAAGAAATATGTAAGTCTAAAAATGACCTTCTGGAACAAGAACGAGAAAAAGCCAGGCATGTAGAAGGCATACTCTCTCAGTTTGAACAACCAGATGAGTAGTATCAAGAGTGTTTTGTTTCCCTTAATGGTTGTGAAGCATGTGATCTTAGTGAAGTATTTCAAAGAGAACATGAAGAGTATTATCTTATCAATAATGTAGATCTCACACGACAACAACTTTGTCTTCTCAACCAGTTGGAGGATTTTGATGAGTTTCAAGACCCAATAACAAGTTGGATGGATTCTTGTTTTTCCAAAATCCCGAAGGTTGGAAGTTTTAGCATGATCATCCTTTGTAACAGTAAGTACCAGATTCCTGCTAAAAATTTTTCGCATTTGATATATCCTCTTTGGATTATTCTAAACAATGACATGCACAGAGTTATGGTTCTCAGTCAAATGTTTTCTTAGTTTCATTGGAAATGGAATTACACAAGATTGAGTTGGTTTTCAACTGAATAGAGTAGGTAGTAGGAGAACAAGTGTTGAAATGGATACTTGACACTAAGGGGGGGGGGTGAATCAATGTCACAAAACTTTGGACAATTTTCCACTTTTCACAAATTAACTAAACAACAAATATTTATTTCATTTTCTCAATCAATATATAAAAGAATAAATAATTTATTTATTTAAATAACTTGAATGAATACATAAGATCAATTTTTGAATATCATCTTCATACAACTATGAGAGACCCAAATCTTTGTTACAAGACCCAACTTGCAACTTTCAGATCCAACTGAGAAATGAGGAATCCAACCCTCATAACAAGTCCCAGCTTGTTGATCTCAGATCCAACTGAGATGTGAGGAATCCAATCCTCATACAAGACCCATATTTTAAACAGGCACTAACCTAGTAGAATGAACCTTCATTCAATCCATTATATATAAATATATATACTTCAACAAATTCAACTACATCTTCTTCTCACCATTCTTTCATATTTATATAGTCTTTCAAGTGTTGTGAATTTGAATCATTGTGTCTTTTGATTTTGAACAATTGTACCTTTTCATTTAAATGATAGAATTTAATATTTAAATAATATCATTTTCCTTTTTATTCTTTATTCATAATTCTCATGAATTAACTCTCTTTTAATCATGACTATGTGTCGGTTCTTTTGTCTTCATGAATTGATAACAAACATGGATCGAATCATCATATCGTTCTCATGCTTCTGTTACATTCTCTGTTCACCAACATATCATATTTGATCTCTTCTCGATTCTCTGTATTGTTCTAGTCTTAACTCTCTATCAAATTAAATATGTATGAGGCGCTTCCTTCAAATCATTTACATATGACCATATGCCCAAAACCATGGGCTTATTATCTAAGAGATGTTCCCGTTGTTGCCTCTTCTTTCGCTCTTTTTTTATTTATTCCATACGACCATAGGTGGTAAGAAGGCGCTAGGCCCAGCAAGTGCTTGATAACTTAAATCAATGGTCACATTTTAATCTCCCGATGACATGGACAACTGACAATAATTCGAGACTTTTCCCTTCATGACTTTCAGCCTCTATAATCTTTCAAATATTCCGAAGCATATTTCTTCGAAGTAGATCGGATGGTCATTATTCGTTCTTCCATTAGTCGGATGATCCTGGTTTGTCTAGAGGTTTGAAACAAATCAATGATTATGACTTAATCAAGAGTTGAGATGAACGACTCTCATTTACTTCGAAACTTTGGGACTTCATGAATTTTTTGGTCGTGAAACTCTCGAAGTAAAATTGTCGAAGTGACGTAACTAGCTGACATCACTTGATGATGTGGCATGGGCTGAGTGGATACCATGTGTCACTCAGATTCATGATTTACACGTACCTAAAATTTTGATTTCATCTTGACACTTTTCATTATGTTACTATTTCCTTTCTGACGTGGTCTGTTGACGTAGATCTCTCGATGTGGAACATATTCTTCTCCTTGATCTAACGGTTAGGATACTTCTTGAAATGTATCTCAGATTGACGGTTGGTGGCATAGGGGCAGTCCCAGGGTTCAATGCTTCAACAATGCACCAAAAAAAACCTAACTATCGTCCCTTTCGACAACACCTGCGAAGCAAATGAAGTCTCACCCGAGGTAGAGGTAGGGGTGGTTGGAGGACTCCAGTGTCTACAACCTTAGCTGGGACACAGATATGTGATTGTAATACCTTAACAGGGCACTTAGTAGTTATAGTTCATTAGTATTTAGCCTTTTTTTACATCGGAGATAAACCCTAATTACAACACAACGCAGTATTCAACAAGATCCAACACATTAAATCATTAAGCACAAGGAAACAGATCATCTCTAGCATATTCTTCACATTACTAGGTACTAAGATATCATATATTATCCATCTAAGAATACATTATTATACTAAGAATAAATCACATAAACAATATAACAACTATAATTCACAAAGAAACCACAACAAAGGATATACATGGTTAACCCCCATCCTGGGGCTACATCCACCAACTCTTCTTCTTCTTTATTTTCTTCTATCAATATTCTACATGCACAGAGACAAAATATCCTAGTTTGCATAGGATGGGAGATCTACATGCACTCCACTATATCCTCCTTCCTCGAGCTATGTTACATCACAAGTCCTTTACACAGTCTCTTATAGTTACTTGCACTTATCCTTGTAAGTCTCACATAGTAAGCACAAAGCACTTAAAATTATCACTTGCACTCAACACCTAGCATGAAACACTTGAGCTCCTACTTACATTTCCTAGATTTATATTTATACATTACAAAATGGGCCTAAACATGGGTAAACCCATGGGTTGACATCCCCATACCCGTTACATAAGCCCAAAACCCAAAAGTGCCCTAAAAAGGGGTCGAGATCTCGTGATATCCACTTTGACTTGCGCTCTGGATTCGAAAACCTGTTGAAGTCCCAAAATAGGTCAAACATGACCAAGGATCTCCAAAACTTGGTCAAGGCCAATAGGCCCCCAACACTCACATGTGACTCGTCCTGAGTCACTTTACTTTTGTTAATTTTGCCTCAAAATCCTTGAGCTTGGCTCGAGCTTCTTCGACTTGTTTTTGTGCCAAGGCCTCATTCTCAGTGAACTCTTGAAGAACTTCCTCATTCACATGTCCCTCTAATCCCTGCTTAACTGTAGTGAGTAGTTCTTCTATTTCTACTACTCATCCTTCAATTTATTTGAACAGTTGACAAGCTACATCCTGGACTAACTGGAGCTTCTCTGTTACTTCCATGAATTTTCTTTGTATGGTTTGAAATTGCTATTGAATAGTGTGTTGTTCTTGGGATCATTTCATTCTCTCAACTACTAATAAGAGATTCAACTGTGCATGTACCATCGTTGTTTTATGCTTTGCCTTCTGGAGTTGTGCCTCTAGTTTCTTGAATTCAGGGTCCTCAATAAGTCACTCATAAGTCTACACACTTTTATTGCTAAGTTGTTGACATTCCAAATCTAATTCTCTGATCCTCTCAATTTCACTCTGGAAAGTGGCTTCTCTTTGGTCTCTCACATCCAATGGAGTACTTTGTACTGTTTCTAGATCTAGATCTGTTAATCTCTGTTGGAGCTTTTGGATGGTTTCTACAAGTTGTTCTACTTGATTCTCCACTGGGTCTTCCTCCTTTTTCATTAAGACCATCACAGAGCAAAGTGATATGTTGACTTCTTATTTGACTCCAACTAGCTCCACGAGGAGTTGTTATTTCTCATGTTGGATATGCACCTTTTCCTCTTCAAAATTTGCTTGGAGGGCATCCTTCTCCTACTGCACAACCCTACGTTGCTATATTACTTCCTCATGTGATTTCTTTAGGGCCACTGTGGCATGTTCTGTTTCTTCCTGTGCATGACGAAGTTGAGCTTCGGTCGCATCAGCTAGTCTGCGTAGAACAGCTCGTTTTATTTCCATTGTTTTCCCATATCACTTGAATACCATATCAAAGTGAAATTCATGGTTAAGAGTTCAGATGGCTCTAGTTCATGGAAGGTTGCACCTTCCAGAATTTCCCAAGATATGAACACGATGAGGATCAACAACCAACTAAAATGGAACTCATATCCCTCATCCTAAGCTTCGCGGAAGTCTTGGTGTAACTAGTTCACTAAGTATTTTACCCAATTCATCTGTAGACCCTCCACACATTTCCCTGTGAGGTCAACAACAAACCCTGTGACCTGCGTGGGTCTTTTCTTTCGGACTAACTTACTGGCAATCAATTGGAAATCAAGGTGCACTGCGCCATTCTATATGGTGGCTACCTTATATCCTCTCTTCCCCTTCTCCACATCACCATATGTATCTTTAATATGTTGCACCAGGGCGCGGTCTGCAACCTTCCATGGGTAAAAGTCTTGTGGGTATGATCCCTGCATGCTCAATAAGCACAACACAGTAGCAGTGAGTTCTCTTGTTGGCTCAATTATAATTCATGAATGTGTTCTCGGTGCAACAGTCGACAGAATAAGTAGACAACAATGTAACAGATCCCTCCAACAGATAAGAGACCTTCATCAATGTAGTTTTGTTCGTTACGGCATGGTCCCAATGGTCCGATGGAGAGATTTTTTATCATAACTATTTTTCTAACCATTCGGGAGCATCAATCTAATGGTTCTAATGCCTCCAATGATCATATTTCTCTGCCATGGCGAAGTGCCAATCTGAGTTGCTCTGATATTCTGGTGAATTTTGAATTCTGGAGATCTTCCTTCTGCGAATTCTTCTCTAGAACTTCTTGTAATTTCTCCAACTTTGCTTTCTTCTTGCTGAGCTTTCTAGACTTCTTCCCTGTGATTTGAGTTACTGGGTTCCTTTTCCCATTCTGATTCTTATCTTCTCTTAGCATAATAACTTCACATTGTTGATGGTATTTCATAGGGTTCAAGGTCAATACTTCTTCTCTGTCTGGGGTATGTGCTCTACTCTCTTGTACAAACAGGTGTTTCAGGTTTGCTTGTGTTCTTTCAACTTCGACATCCAGATTTATGGTCCTCAGTAGCTTTGATTTGTTTTCTTGTTCTTCCAGTAAGTGTGCTATTCTCTTAGCCATGAAGTCTCTTAGTTCTTGATTTTTATGTTCTAGAGATTCCTCATCTTGTTTTCTTCATATCTGATCTTTCTCAATCCAGGTTTTTCCTAGTAACATAGAAAATGGGGCGTTGTTATCAATAAATTTAACAACCTCAAGTTATTATTTTGTCGAAGTTCCATGAGCACTCATAGATGTCTGGGTAATTCTTCCACATAGGGTTATCAACTTTCCTCTAAATAATCCTATTCCTCCTAATGAATGACTTATAACAGGCTTTCCCAAAATTTCCCAAGTTTGTTCTGTCATGATATTCACTTGTGTTTCCTCATCTAGATCACAGTCTATGTCGAAGTCTCATATTCTTGTTTCTATGCACTCTTTCTCATTCTCTGATAAGTTGATATCTCTATGGTCATTCAAGGTTTCCTTCATTTGTAGTAATACAATCTTTGATTCTTTCTGGGGGTTTTCCATGGTCTCAGTTGCTTGGCCTTGCTTAGGGTTTTCTTGTCTCATATTCATTCTTTCAACCTTAGAAATCATTCTAGGGAAATACAGAACATCATGGTCCATAGCTTTACAAAAAAGAAAACAAGGTCTTCTATCAGGGCAATCCTTAGCAAGATGGCCTGACCTTCTGCAGCTATAACAAAGGGTTAATCCTCTCTTCCTATTAAATGATCCCCAACCTTTCTTGTACTGCACACTAGGATCATGGTAGCTAACCTACATAAAATTATTCCTAGGATCTTGCATCCATTTATTAGTCCAAACATCCTTTCTATGCATAGGAGTAACATATCTTTCATTATTTCTATCAGATCTACTCATATCAAATCTTCTTTTTTCTAACTGTTCCCTAGTTTTCAAACTAGGACAAAATTTATCAAACATACCTAGATCCATACTTTCGAAACAAAATTTTCCACTTATATTACCTTTATCAAAGAACAAATATTTCATATCTTACCTCTTTAATAAAAAAAAATCACTAATCTTACCTCTATCATAGAACAAAGCTTTCAGATCTTACCTCTTTAATCAAAAATTTTCACTGATCTTACCTCTATCAGAGCACAAAGCTTTCAGATCTTGCCTCTTTAATAAAAAAAAATCATTTATCTTACCTCTTTTCTTCAGATCTGCCTCTTTTATTAGCACAACACTTCGTAAGTCAATTAGAATATTGCGCACTAAATCAATAGATCTACGCACAAAGATTTATTTATTTTCCTCAATTTCCAGAAATCACAGTTTCAGGTCCCGGCAACGGAACCATTTGTTGTCACAAGGGTAGAATCAGGGTTCAACACTTCAATAGAGCACCAACAAAACCCTAAATACCAACCCTTTTGGCAACACTTGTGAAGCAGATGAAGTCTCACCCGAGGTAGAGGCAGGGGTGGTTGCAGGACTCCAACGTCTACAACCTTAGCTGGGACACAGATATGTGATTGTAATACCCTAACAGGTCACTTAGCAGTTATATTTCATTAGTATTTATCCTTTGTTTATAATGCAGATAAACCCTAATTACAGCACAATGCCATATTCAACAAGATCCAACACATTCAAGCACTAAGCACAAGGAAACATATTAGATCTAACATCTTATTCACATTACTAGGCACTAAGCTATCATATCTTATCCATCTAAGAATACATTATTATACTAAGCATAAATCACATAAAAAATATAACAATCATAATGCACAAAGCATCCACAACACAGGATATACGTGGTTCACCCCCAACCCGGGGCTACATCCACCAACTCTTCTTCTTCTTTATTGTCTTCTGTCAATCTTCTACATGCACAGAGCCACAATATTCTACTCCTCATAGGACAGGATATATGTGTGCACTCTGCTAGATCCTCCTTCTCCGAGCTAGGTTACAACACAAATCCTTTACACAATCTCTTACAGTTACTTGTACTTAGCCTTGCAAGTCTCACACAGTAATAACAAAGAACTTACAATTATCACTTGCACTCAACACCTAGCATGACACACTTTTGCTCTTACTTACATCGCCTAGATTTCTATTTATACATTACAAAATGGGACTAAACATGGGTAAATCCATGGGTTGACATCCCCATACCGATTAGATAATCCCAAAACCCAAAAGTTCCCTAAAAAGGGGTCGGGATCCCACGATCTCCACTTCAACTTGTGCCCTGCCTTTAATAGCCTGTCGAAGTCCCAAAATAGGTCAAACATGACCAAGGATCTCCAAAACTTGGTCAAGGGCCAACAATGGATGAGAGTGACTTTGGAATTTCGGCCTTAGGGACTTCAGGTAATTCGATTTCTCCACTTCCCAGTTCTCCCAAAGTGAGATTCACTGAAGTGTAACCTCCTCACAAATTTTAACCCGAAATGAATGTTGTTAGTTAATCATGATCTTAGATCGATGGCTCGATCTATCTACAATGTTGCTTTGCCTTGGTTTAAATATGACGGCTCTTGTTCTTTGCTTATCCTATCCTTCCACTTTAAAGTGATCCAACGGATATCGAGAATTCAGGTATTCGAGATCTCATCCCTTTTTCCTTTCTTATTCTATCCTTCCACTTAACGTGATCCAACAACTATCGAGAATTTAGGTATTTGAAATATTATCCCTTTTTCCTTGCTTATCCTATCCTTCCACTTAACGTAATCCAACGGTCAAGAATGGTCCTGGAGCAGATCAATGATTAGGGATGATTATGGGGTCCCAACTGGCACGATGTTTAAAACTATCATTGATCTCCACAATGGAAAACTGCTCGTTGGTAGTGGAAATGATGTCAACCGTAGATCTATTTGGTGAGTGATGATCGATGGTCTAGAATAATTGCGGGATTGTAATTAATGTGTTGTTTAATTATCCCTTCGTTCTCTAGAATCAATCCCTACCCTTGATATGTTCTTGCATATCTGGTGGTCATGACTTAATTTGATCATTTGGTGGATCAACCATAGTCATCGATATTTGAATCTATAATATCTGATGGTCTAGAATAATTGTGGGATTGGAAATAACATGTTGTTTAATTCTCCTTTCACTCTCTGCAATCTATACCTTCCATTGATATGGCACTTGTGTATCAATGGTCATGATTTGATTTGATCGTTGACTAGTCCTCCAATGATCCCTCTATTGTAATCTGATGGTCTAGTCTGATTGCGGGATTGGGAATAACATGTAGTTTAATTCTCCCTTCACGCTTTGCAATTAATCCATTCCCTTGATCTGTTTCTTGAAAATCCAAAGGTCATGACTTGATCTGATCATGTTTCTGCAATGTGATTTTCCTTTTGAGATTTAATTTTTGCATATTGTCTGACATTTTCATTCTTTGCATACTTACAATGTGCTTTTCCTTCGGATCTTTGATCTTTGCATACTATTTGACATTCTCTGCTAACTGTGCACTTTTCCTTCTGATCTTTGATCTCTGCATACTATTTGACATTATCTTCTAACTGTTATACTATTGACATCAATGATAATTTCATCTATGATAAATCAACAATGACAATTTGTCATAACAACTTATCATCACATCATAATGACATCGACTGTTGACATCAATGACAACAATATATCCTCTTTGGATTATTCTAAACAATGACATGCACATAGTTATGGTTCTCAGTCAAATGTTTTCTTAGTTTCATTGGAAATGGAATTACACATAATTGAGTTTGTTTTCAGCTGAATAGAGTAGGTAGTAGGAGAATAATTTCATAGTTCAAGCTTTTAATTTTTAGTTCATAGATTGTTTTTCAATGTGTTGATTTTTCAGTAGCTTGTTTGAATAAAAGACTCCATAGCCCAATGAAGGCAGTAGGTTTTAGCTACAGTTTTAAGTTTCAATAAAGACTCAATATCCCAACAAAGGGACTGGGGTTAGCTTCATTGATAATTTTCAAAGATGCATGGCTGGCAGACAGAACATAGGTAAGAAAGGGGAGTTGTGGGGAGGCATTGCAGGGATCGGGAAGCAAATTAAATTTTCTGCAAGTTGTGAGCCTATAATATCTCAGGATCCTTGATATTTTTAGATCAACTTATCAATGGTGGATATCGATCCCACTACCAATGAGCATCGTTTCTTTGTGGAGATCGGGAAGGAAATTAAAGAGTGAGCGAGTTGAGTCTCCATAGTCACTCGTGGTCATTGATCTTCAAACAAGGGACACATTTTAGGTGGTCTCTTACTCTGGGAGGAAAAAAATAGAATATGAGTGAGTAAAGGACTCCCAAAGGTCTAAAGCCTAGAGTTCATTTGGACCTCCCATCAAAGAGGACACGCGGTGCCAGATATCTCACTTCAGAGACTTAGCACTTCAGAGGATTGCTCGAGCAAGCGAAAGAAAACTCTTGAAGCCTGAGATTTCGAAGTGAATCTTGGTTGTCCAAAACAAGAGGACACATGGAGGTAGATATCTCACTTTGTAAATATGGAACTTCAGAGGATTGTGCAAGAAAGTATAAGAAAACTATCAAAGCCCAAAATCTTGAAGTAAATATCGGTCGTCCAAAACAAGAGGACACATGGAGGAAAATATCTCACTTCGGAAATAAGACACTTTGAAGGATTGCGCGAGCAATAAAAAAGAAAACTCTTGAAGCCTAAAATATTGAAGTGAATCTCGATCTCCCAAAACAAGAGGACACGTGGAGGAATATCTCTCACTTTGGAAATATGACACTTCAGAGGATTGAGGAAGCAAGAAGAAGAAAAATCCCGAAGCCCGAACTCCCGAAGTAAATCTCGACCGTCCAAAACAAGAGGACATGCAATGCTAGATCTCTCACTTTGGGAATATGACACTTCGGAGGATTGTAAGAACTATGCATTGAAAAGGCTCGAAGCTCAAACTCCCAAAGTAATTTTGGGCCATTTATCTCAAATCAAAAAGAACCATTGATCTTTGGAATAGGTAAGAAAGGAATATAACCTGAAGTCCCAGAGACATGTATGATACTCATAGGTCAAGACACATGGCATTCATTTCAGGCCTCCACGTCACTCCAGGCCCATACTACTCTGGGAGTTATACAAAATTTTCATCTAAATTAGCTACATCGCTAAATAAAATAGGGGAGTTCTAATATGGAAGATGGATAGAACTTTAGTAGGGGCACTAAAGTAGCAGGGTCACCCAAATCACATATTGTGACAATATCAATGACCACACTTCATTGTGGGGACGAAAAATGCCCAAACGTTAACATCCTTGAGCGGTCCCACAATAAAAAACATGGTATAGATTATGAGGTGCGTTGAAGTTGGTGGTGGATTGTGGGATTCAGAGCGGTGTGGATCCAAACCACCCTCGACAACTTTTGCAATCACGTGATTATATGACGTCAGGTCACCACGTCACTTCGGGATATTTTCACGTTGTACATCCAGCTATTTTCAATGGCCTCCAACAACGCACATGCACACCCTGATCAATGCAAAACTCATCCCTGCCACTTCAAATCAGTTTCTTCCATATTATTAGTTCATTACAATGCTTGCATCAGTCCAGTTTCATCGCTAGTGTCAGTTTTCAATTATTCAGTTCAATATTCTTTTAGTTTAAAAGAAAAATAAGTGGTCTTCTTTGTGTGATAAGAACCACTCTTTTGATTAAGTCAAGTGTGAATTATACATTGTTGTACTCCAACATTGTTTTATTCAAGTTAATAAATCATTCTACAATTGTTAATGTAGAGTTAAGTCTCAGTCCTAGAAGGACGAGAGCCTCTGCAACTCTGATAAATATGTAGTTTTTGTATGTTTTGTCGGTCAGAGTTTTTGGGGAAGGATAGCAATACATAAGACTGGTTGGACCTGTTCTATGCATGGATTAAATCTCTCTACCTGGTGAATATACTCTTCATGACAGGGTTTCATTCAAATCTTCATTTGTTTTATCTTATCTTGGATGGAGTTTTTTATTTGTGCAAAGTACATTTCATTTCCTTCGGCTATTGTATAACTTGTCTTTATTGATATGCAATCTGTGAAAACAACTAATTCTTGGTGAAGATTTTTTTTAATCACAACCTGAGGGAGTATTTGTGTTTTTGATACATGTTTAATGTCTTGAAATGATATTTTAAAGTATTAAACTTCTTGCAACACTATATTCATTGAGTGGTTTGTTGCTTCCCTTTGTTTTTATTATTTCACTTGTTTATCATTTGTGTACCACTAGCCAAGGAGGAACCTCATCCATATCATTTTTCCAACCCAACCTTGCCCTTTTCTTGGTAGAACCAACCCTCTAACTAACCAACAAAAAAATAAAAAATCAACCATTCTAAACTTCAGGTGGACTAGCTTTTCCATTTAGCAGTCAGGTGTAGACTTTAGGACCAACACCCCCAATGAATCCTAGACCACAATATAAGGGATATTTGGAAAACAATATGAGATGAGGGGACACATGATTTAGGTGGAATTTCTCACATTGGATCCAAAAATATTTGACAATCTCCAAGATTTCTTTACAAAATACAAGGATTTATTGTCGCAACTCAAAGCTTGCGGGGTTGATAAGTCTAAGGAGGAGAAAAAAATGGTTCTCATCATTCTCTCCAAACTCGTTCTTGAATTATTTGTGTTTGTATCCATATTCCATTCATTCAAATTCACCTCTGGAGCCACCTAGAAGATGCCTTATGTTGAGGAATTTATCAAATCCTTGACACAAGAGCAAACCAAGCTCATCAACATGGGAAAAATAAAAGGCCCAGAGGTGCATGCACTTACTGTGTAGGATGGCATCCATCAATATCATAAATATAAATATAAATACAAAAGGAAAGCTCATGTAAATCCAAAGAATGAAGGGTACTCAAAACCCTTCACCGGTGCCTCTGGATCTAAAGGTGGAAAGGGAAGAAAAGGGGAGAAATGCACATACTTCCATAAAGGATTCCATCCAGAATCCACATGCATGCAGAAAAAAATATATCTAATGACTCAAATACTTTAGAAAATAACCTTGTATATCACATTCCCAAGAGTTCCAAGAAGAAGAATCCAGAATATCAGAATCCCATGAAAGGCAATTTTAGTCATGCCTTGATTTCCATCAACTCCTCTCTTGATGCTTGGATCATAGATTCAGAAGAATCACATCACATGGTTGCCACAAAAGCATTCTATTATTAATTTTATGCATGACAAGGTCCTCCTATTCTGATGGGGGACAAATCTCCCTTCAAGGTCACCGACAAAGGAAGGATTGAACTCACCAACGAAATCTTCGAGAATGTGTTGCATGTTCCCAAACTTTCCATCAATCTTCTCTTCATTTATCAGAAGATGAATTCTAGTACCAAAAAAAAATTCATATTCAAACCTAATGCAATGGACATATATGACATGCAAACCAATTCCAGGGTTGCTACCGGTGAGGTAAATCAACAATCTAGATTGTATACATTTTCTGAATTTATTGAACTAGATTATGCTTTACTGCTTACCCATCTTGATGAAAGAAGTATGATATGGCACGAAAGTTTCATGCATTTGAATTTCAGATATATGGAACAACTTAGAAAGAAAATATTGTTTTATGTTCTACCATACATCCATTTATCCAAAGGAATCTGTGAGGGGTGTGTTCTTGGAAAACACCCTCAAGAGAAATTCGACAAAGGAAAGACTCAGAGAGCTTCCTCTCTTTTAGATATGATCCATAGTGACCTCGTGATCCATTTTCCGCATCCATAAATCAACAAAGTGAGGTAAGTTATCATTTTTTTTTATGATTTCTCACATTTCAAATGGATTTAATTTCTCAAGAAAAAATCATAGGTCTTTCAACAACTCAAAGATTTCAAAGCCCTGGTTGAGACATAGTCAGGAAAGAAAATCAAAGTCCTTCGAACGGATAATGAGGGAGAGTTTGTCAATCATGAGATCCAAAATATTTGTCATGAGGTTGGGATTCAGTTGCATCACATAGTTCCTAAGTTTTTTCTTATGTTTATTAGTCTTTATGCAGTCTCCTAAAGTTTATGGAGAATATTCCTCTAGGAGAATATTCTCTTCAGTTTGACTAGTTGAGTAGAGTCTAGATGTTGCATTGGTTTTGTCACCATGAAACATTGGTAGCATCACCAAATAATTCACATTTTCCTTGGGATCATAACCATACTAGCGCATTACCCATGATTCCCTGATCTCCTACTCACTTCACGTTGTTTCAGTCAGTTAACTGAAGACTGGTAGACTAGTTAACTCAACTATGTGGTAGTTCACTCTCTTAACTGTCTGAGAGACTAGAATAGGTGGAATTTCACTCCTGTAACTATTGGTGTGTGTCCATATCACTATATACCACCACTATGGTGCATTGGCTTCACCTCCAGTGCACATTGGTAGAGTTATACAGAGTATATCATGTGTAAATTATTCATTTTTCATTACAGTTAATGAGAATTCTTCCATTCTTTCTCTCTTGCTTCTTCTTTCTGAATTTATCTCTGCAAATGTGTGTGGTATTTATAGATAGATATATTATGTGCAAGTTCAACACATTTACAATGACAACATAAAAAAAAACTCATAATTTACCGTGGAAACCCAAATGGGAAAACCAATATTATTTTGGCTTCATCCAAGCTCTTTATTTAATAATGGGAAAGTTACAGTATGCCGGGTGCATTTATATGTTCCTCTATGATATCTGGGTAGCCTTTTTACATCATTCACACTGAAATAACATTTTTATCATTGGGGGGAAATATAATATAGAGGACTGAGTTGACTGAGAGGATTGTTGGAAGGTTAGGCATACCCAATGCTTCAGCGTCTCTCCAATTTGTTTCTCTTTCTTTTATTTATGTGTTTGTCTTTTCTCCCACGTGGAAAGGCCTCATTAATGTTTCATTACTCCTTTACATACAATAATGTGTTTTATGACTTTACATTTATTACATATAGAAATTGAAATCAATCATGATGGCATGGGTCCGTTCATGCCAACAAATTGATCTCTTTCTTTGTCCATAACATTTAACTTTTCCTATGTTGATCATCTTAGATTTTTTTCCTATAGCCAATTGTTTTTGTCAAATCCGATTTGGATCACACCTCCCCATTGGGAGGCTTTTTTTTTCCCCAAAATATAGCAAGGATAGATGATGGAACTTATTGTAATCTGATTCCTTTCATACCACTTTGATTTCCTTGTAGTCTTTCCTTTGATACCAGTCTGGCACATTTCTTGATGTCGTCTATGAGCCATCCACTCCCTTTTCTACAAAAATATGTATTCGTTCAAATCCTCATGTCCATGAGGTGCAAGGTCTTAAATATTTGGAATAACTTGATGTTCTTCCTCCTCATCCATTATGGAAGGTTTGAACAATTTAAAATTTTTCAAGTTCACCATTGAATTGTTTTACATGTAAGGTGGGAGTTTTATCTTGAAGGAATTCTCATTCACTTGTTCAATGATATCAAATGGTCCATATCTAAGGGGCTTGATTTTATTTGTTTCTCATTGTGGTGATTCCTTATATAGATAGAGCCACACCTTATCTCCAATGAAAATTTTATGATCATCCCTGTGTTGATCATGACAATCTTTGTACAATTGTTGTCTCTTCTTGAGTTTCTCTTGAACCCTTAGATGTATATGTCTGAACTTTTCCATGAATGTGATTGACTTCTAATATTTTCCTTGTATTCACACTTCTTCCTTTCACTTTCCATAAACGATATCCCATGGTGAAAGAGGTAAATAACCAAAAAAAGTCTCAAAAGGAGATTTATTGGTGGAAGAATAAATGGATTTATTATAAGAGTGTTGAATGTAGACTAGCTTCTCATCCCAAGTCTTTGGATGTTTGTTGTTGTAACCTCTCAACAATTGCACCAACGTCTTGTTTACTACCTCAATTTTTCCATGAGTCTTAGGATGGAGGGAAATGGAGTACTCTAACTTGGTATCCATTCTTTCCCAAATCATTGTACAAAATATTCCTAAGAACCTGCTATCCCAATCAGATATGATAGAGGCTGGAAATCCAAAATGTGCCTAGACATAGTTGAAAAATAGCTCAGTTGCCTCTCATCCAAAGATTGTATTTTTACATAGAATAAGCATGCACATTTTTTCGAAACGATCTACCATGAAGAACAAGTACTCATGGCCTCTATGATTCATGGGAAAACCTCCAACCTCCAACAAAATCCATGGAGATTCTCTTCCAAGGTCTGCTTGGCATTGACAATGGCATGTATAATCCAATTTTTTGATTGCTTGGCTTGTTAGTATTGCAAATAAAACATCCTCTAAAAAAAAATTTCACCTTCTCCCACATATTTGACCAATACACATACCACTGCAAATTCTCCATTGTCTTTGTCACACAAAAATTCCCAACAACCCTAGAAGTGTGTGCTTCTCTCATCAACTGAACCCTTATGTCCTAGGGTATGCATAGTTTGTCTAGTTTATATAGCAACCCATAATGGAGGTGAGATTCATTTCCTTCCATGATAGTGACCAACCTCTACTTTATATGCTTGTAGACCCCTCTGAAATATTCATCTCTCTCATAATATTCACTCAGAAGTTCATGAGTGAAAGGTTCAAGCTACATTATCATTCCAATTGTTGCAATCTTCTTCAGTGGTGGTTGAGAGAGAATTTATGCTAGTATATTCATGAAACTTGTCTTCTACTTAATCAATAAATGAAATTACTGCAAGAAACATAACCATTTGTAATGCCTCACCTACTACATCTTTCTCTAACATTGTAGATATTGAAGGGGTTGATGATGCATGTGTATGATAATATCTTTTTCCCAAGGGGTAATGTTTTCACTTCTTTATTGATTGTACAATTGTAAAGAGATATTTATCATTTGTGGCATAGTCAAGTACTATTGTGGTGGGAAATCCCCCTACGGACTAGCATTTAGGGTTATATTATGCATGCAGATAAGACTGAAAGAATCCTACTTTCTACCGTCGTCCTAGACCTAATTCCCATTTCTTTTAAGAAAATACATGGTTTAAATGAACATACCTTGTTCCAGATGTTTGATGTCGATCCTTCTTCACGCTTGATCACTTAGCATCTATCCTTATCAAGACTGACCTGCATACAAAACAACCAACAAACTCTACATGCATTTGTTCTACAGATTAATGGGTTAGAGATTCAAACAGATATTCACTAAACTATGAAGAACTCATATAGTGGGATGGGAAAAGCATTTATTTATTATTAACTTTAATGAATCAACTTACAATGTTGAGACCAGTCACCGCTCCATGAACCTAATCCTGGGATCCTTTTCAAATGTCCTCCAACTTCTTTCCTCTATATCTCTCTTTGCACAAGGATGGCTAAAGGGTTGGGACAATGGGAATGTACAATTGGGTAGAGTTTCTTTACTATTCTCCTCCTCCTCCAAATGGGACCCCTAACCCTTATTTTATAGGCTAGAAGAAGCTAGGTATTTGGACAAACCCTCGGCCATGCATGGCCGGGAGTTTCAGTTAACTCACCCAAAGCTGTGTGTTCTGTCAACAACTTTAATTTTTTCATGATATTGTAGATCCACGTGGGATGTTTTAGGTTAGCTAGCATGTACACACGTGCAGTAATGGAGTAGGGTGTGTGGGCCCTTATAAAAGAGGTTTTTTAAAGAGTTGTTCAACAATGTTTTGGCAAAGAAGGAATCTGAGATGGCCTGATGCTAGGTAAACATGTCTGGTGCAAATTAGGGTTATAACAGATGCCCCCTAATGTGTGAGGTCAGAAGAGCATACGATGGCCGAAATACATTACCAATCTTTACTGAAGTGTCGAACAGGTGAGCCCAGGGACCAAGAACCGGGAGGTGTTGTCTGCAAAATAACACATGTCTCACCGAGGCGGGCATACCCATGCTCGGGATAAAATAGAATCATGGCTACCAATCAAATACAGTGTATATCCATGTCAAATAACTATATAAAGTTTAGCCATGAACAATACACAGCAGAGCTACATCTCAAAATCAAAAATATATACATATAGAGTATCCATCTTCTAGAAGTTGATACGGCCTGATGGCTGGAGATGAGATCTTCAGAGCTCGAGAAACAACTTCAAAAAATCTTTAAAACTCAGGTAGGAGTGTAATATGAGTGTACGACTTTACTACCCAGAGGTCTTCGACAGCTCATCGGTCATGGACTAGATAATCTTGATGATCAGACTGAAGGCTTCATTGATTCCGAACAAGGACTTAATTGGACATTCAGGATGGTCAGGTATGAGGGCAAGAGACAAACTGCAGAGAGGGTGACTCGAGCTTGGTGACAAACTTCCCTTGGAAAAAAACACGACAAATGATGAGACTTAGGTAGCATGGCATTAACATAAGTTTACGAGGCAGAAGGCAACACAAACTCTCCATATGTTTGGAAGAATAACCAAACGGAGGAGGACATAGCTCTATGTAGCGAGAAAAGCTTCCTAAGGTCATATTAAATCCTAGGGTTTGATGAAAAAATGGACAGATGTGCTTTATCCAAAGGCGACTCATTATGCTACCAATAAAGAAAATACTTTTCCCTTCCTCTTTTTGGGGTATATTTGATTTTTTTTTATTTTTTTTTTGTCTTTCTCAATAATTTTGGAAAAAGAATAAAAGAATGTTACATTACAAAGGAGAATCGAGTGTCGCAAACATACTAGTTCCAAGCATACAGAACACAGGGATGTTCAGGGCAAAGAGACATATGCAAGAAAAGGACACTCGGGAAAAATCCTCCAGGGGCCAAAGGTGTTAAGACGCACAGGCAAAGTGCTATAGGGCTTGTGTATGAGGCATGCTTCAGATGGTTCAGTTGAGAGCAACATGGAGTCAGCATTAGGTCAAAGATGTTTTTATGCAAATGTGATTAATAAAACACACAATGGTAACGTCCTTCGATGTGAGATTAACGAGCCCAGAGAAGGTAAGCTCGACGATTTTTCATATTTAGAGAGTCTGAAAAACGTAAAAGAGGACTCCATTGGGGTAACTTTTTCGAAGGTAGTCTAGTCGGTTCGAAAAAGGATTTCACTTGGCCGTTTTTCATTTTTAAGGATTCTAAAAAAAGCTTAACTATGGACTTCGTCAGGAATGTTCTTCTGGACCAGTTTAACGAGTGTGAGAGAATAATATCACTCGATGATATTTTCAATTTTAGGGAGTCTGAAAAGAGCTTAACTATGGACTCTGTGGAGGTTCCTTTTTCGTAAATTTAGTCCCGCAGGCCTGAAAAAGGGTTAAAATGATACCTGAGAGTACACTTCTAGAGAACTGAAGTTCCATAGAGTATACATTTGTTCTTACAGTTGACCGTCTGGACCGAAAAAGGGGTAAACTACCGCTGGACAGACGTGACTTCAAATTTTAGTTTAACGAGCATGAAAGGCCACAAGATCGCTTGGCAATCTTTTCATGTTTAGAGGGTCTGAAAAGGGCTTAAAAGAAGACATGTTATATCTTTTGGGAGTCTCGAGGGTGAGATCAAGAGTGAAAAGGAATCATGCAAATGAGGCTCAAACTCATAATAAGGAAAAACAACAAGGACTCATGAGCCTACAGTGATTAGAGACAGCATGGATACCATAATGCAACCAATATCTACCTAGGGAATCCATGTTCTGGTAAGCTCTACCACTAAGTCGCGACACTTCTAAAGAAACTATAATGGTTCTTGTGTCACAACCTAATGGGATCGATCCTATGGCAAAGGAAAAAGACAACGAGATACAAAATCCAGGGTAGAAACCTAACCTACATGCTCAAGTTGATCCTCGGACAAAAAATTTCACGGACTGTTGGAAATTACCCAAAACTCCAAAAATTTTCCCGATACCCAATCATACCCTCCCATGCAACTCCTAAATCACTCTAAATGGTTTTTGGTTTAAAGAAAATGATAAGGGAGGCCAAAAAAGTGACAAAAAGAGGCCAAAAAGTCTATAAATAGAAGTTGGCAGCTCATTATCACCATTGTTGATTTGGAAATTGACTCTGGAGCCAAAAACCCCCCTTTGTCAAAAGTGGTGATTCCAGGAGCTACAATGGACGAAACAAACTTTTGTCTAGACCAAGTAAGTACAAACTCTCTCATCTTGCATTTTAAGTCTTTGTTTTTTCTTTAGGTTTCATTTTGGGGGGGGGCGTCGACCTTTAAAAGGTCGGCCCTAGGTCCACGCAGGCTGTCTAAGGATAGGCCGCGTGTACATTTGGGCAGAGTAAACTATGCACACATGTACACACGACTGTCATTATTACAACATACGTGGACCCCTTTTTTGAATGAAAAAAGCTCAAAAAACAAGGGTTAGCCCTCCTGAACCTTGGTGTTTTGTAGGATGTATGTCCACTAGAGAGAAAGAGAGCATGAAGAGGTTAGTGAGTTGGTTGGGGAAGACCCCAATGTTGTGGATTCCTTGATGCAATGTGGGTTACTCAAGTTCTTTTTATTTCCTTTTATGTGGGCACAACCTAGGCTATTGAATGCCTTGGTTGACTACTAGCATCCGGATGCAGAGGCATTCATGTTAGAGGGGCAGTCACTGGTGCCCATGAATGAGGACATTTATTTTTTTGCTGGCCTCTCCCAGAGAAGGGAACCAGTCAACTTCCAGACTTTTCCTTTGGGGTCGCATAACATAGCGGAATTGATAGGTCTTTACTATGAGGCTGATACAGAGTGCTCGAGCTCACAGGTGCCCATAACCAAGATTACTGACTTATCGCTACAGGAGATAGTGTTGCTTATTGGGTGAATCACTGGTTCTGCGGCTCTACATCAGGTGTCCCGTGCACAGATGAACTGTGTAGTCCAGTGCTTAAATGCACACTTTTTTTATTGGAGTACCACATTGCTTGAGTGTATGAAGAGGCAGTTGACAGATTATCATTTGCGGACACATAGGAACTTTGGGTTCAGGACCATTATGTGCTCATTCTTCTTCTTCGAGAGTTCTAAGCTTTAGTCCTCAAGTAGTGGTACGAGGACATCAGGTGTCTCTTTCTGTTGTGTGTAGAAGGGAAGTATTGCTGCCATGACAGGGTGGTGGAAGGAATAATGAGTCCTTCGATGATGATTTCTTTGTCTGGCTATCACGGAAAATCCCAATTATCGAGGATTATCTGTATGTAGGGATTGATTTTTCGATGGATCCTGAGATACCAGTACCTCCTGGTGAGGAGTGAGGAGAGATGGGTAAGTCTCCATCATTTTTTTTTGTTTAAACATATGTAATGTTTATGTTGTTTTTGTTATATATATCATTTTTCTTTTTATTCCAGAGTATTTGACGGATATGTGTTTGTTGCATGCATATGTGGGACCAATGCGACCCACTGACTATGCGAGGAACAAGCATCTTCCTCAGCCAGGGGCCGCACCTACCACCGCAGGGGGGACAACAGTAGCAGGAGATCTTCCAATCGGGGAGGTTGAGAGGGTATGGAGACAAGTCGAGAAGAAATTTACTGCACTCACTCACATGGTCCCTATGGTAGAGATTGGTCTCATGTAGTGGGGGCACCACAGACGTGGGTCCAGTTGTTTCGATGTTTAGCCAATGCTTTGGATCAGTATAATAGGGCCCATAGGCCCTGACCTTATCTAGACATTTCACATGCCACAAGCACTACTTGTATATATTTTTTGAGGGCATAAGTCGCGTGATTCGTTATCAGTCATATTTTTTAGGCACTTGCATCCATCTGTGTACTCTGGTTACTTTATGATATTATATATGGATTTTTATGTCTTTTGTGTCTTATGGATCATGTGTGCAAAAAATGTATTTACATGTTTATGTGAATGTTCCTTCATATGTGTGCAAGATGCCAATCTAAAGTTTGATTAGCTAGAGTATCTGTAACTTGGTTTAATCTCCTAGTAACATGAAAATATGTAATATAATCAAAGTTTCATTCTAAGAGACGTACCCTAAGGAATCGTCGGTGTAAAGTCGGATCATGAACCCGATATACTCTGTTTAACTGAGACACAAACAATTGAGCATTGAGATAGACCCGAAGATGAGAGATACCAAATGACAAAGCGTCACGAAGCAACTCAATAACTGCACTATACTCGACGACATTGTTTGTGGTGTCACCTAAGGATATACCTTCGGAAGATAATAACTGGCCTTGAGGTGTAAAGATTACCCAAGTTGCGGAGGCAAGCCTTCGAGTGTGCTGGATAGCACTATCTGCATACCCAATGAACACCTCGAAATCACTTGACATCTACCATAGTGACAAAAGATAACATTAACGACACATCCATAACACTAAAATAAACTAGAAAGTAATATTACAAAGACTATACATATGTTACAACAAGTTACCCATGGTGACCTGCCTATGAGTAATACTTCTTGAGGTAGATCCCATTTCTAGGCTCCGCCAAAGCATTCCCTTCAAATTCAACCAGACGATAAGCGCCCTTTTTTAAAACCTCTTTTATGATGAAAGGTCTGAACCACATGGGTTTGAATTTTCCTACCCCCAGGGGGTCCTTATATTGGTCATAGACCAGGACAAGGTTGCCTTCAGAGAAAATCCAAGGACGAACAGACCTATCATACTGACACTTGATTTTATGTTTGTGAACCTCGTTGGCCAGGGCCGCATCACGATGCTACTCAAGATATACTAACCATTCTTCAAGTGGAGAAGTGTCTGGAAATAATTGTACTTCCAACTTTAGGGACGGGATCTGACATTCAATAGGAAAGACTGCTTCCAGCCCCTATACGAGTTGAAAAGGTGAGAAACTAGTTGTATTATTAACAGATGTTCGGTAGGCCCATAATGTCGAGTACAACATCAAATGCCAATTTGACTTGGCTGAGTTGATTGTTCACTGTAGGATGTTCTTAAGAGATTTGTTTACAGCTTCCACCTGACCATTTTCTTGGGGGTAGTAGGGTGATGAATGTTCTTGCTGTAACCCAAGCTTTGATGTTAACTCAGTCATCATCTAGTTCTGAAAGTGACTGCCATGGTCAGTGAAAATATCCCTCGGGATGTCGAACCTTGCTATTATCTGATTGAATAAAAAGAGAGTTGCAGTCTATCCATCATATTTAAACGTTGGCATAGCTTCAACCCACTTTGTGAAGTAGTCTACAGCTACGATGATATAGTAGTTCCCCCTTGTTGAAGGAGGGTTGCATGTAGTGTAATCAGTCCCCCACTTGGTGAAGGGACCAACTGTGATGACAGGAAACATGGGAGCAGGATGTGCCCTCATATTCCGAGGGAAGATTTTGCATGGGTGGCATTTCTTGACCAATTCGATACAATCTTTGATAAGTGTCGGCTAGAAGTAACCTACTCATAGAATCTTTTGGGTTGTTTCCAACCCAGAGAAATGACTGCCACAGGCTGCGGTATGGCGATCGTTAAGCATGATAACTACTTCTTCATGAGTGAGACATTGATGCAGGATGCAATCTACACCTCTCTGATACAATGTATCATCCAGTATGAGATCATTCTTAGCCTGATGGCATATGTGTTGATGCTCATCACGAGAAGCAGAGGTGGGGCACTTCAAAGTATGGATATAGATAAGTATATCTCCATACCAGGGATCCGAAGAGGTGATCAAAAACATATCTCCTCTGATAGGAGACTCTTCGGGCACAAGATCACCTGACTCAATCGGAAGTTCTGAAGTAAGTTCTGCGAAGACCAGTGACTTTTTGGATTTCGCTGAAATGAAATCTAAGTCAAACTCCTGGAGGACTACTATGAATCTACTGATTTTTCCGCCTATTACCCGTCATGTCAACATGTACTGAAATGGATTCATGACAGCAATGACGGTGGTCTTGTGAAACAAAACATAATGACAGAACCGTTGAACAGCATGGACTGTTGCCAACACAAACTTTTTGATATGATAATAATTGATTTCTAGTCCTATGAGGCCTCAGCTCAGGTAATAGATAACATATTTTGAGAACAATTCATCTTCCAGAACTAAGACCATGCCAATGGTTGACTTTGATGAAGCCAGATATAATAATAAATCCTTGTTATAGTTAAGTGGTAGGAGCAGAGGGGCAGTTGTGAGTGCATATTTCAATGCGGCGAAAGAGCGTTGAGCGACATCATCCCAATAAAAAGGAACATCTTTCTTAAGTAAGCGCATAAATCCCTTGGTGATCTCGGCATAATTAGTGATGAAGCATCTTAAAAAATATGGCTTTCCCTGTAGACTCTGAAGTTGAAGGATTGTGCGTGGGGGGGCAACTGAATTATTGCCTCAACCTTGAGAGGATCAACCATGATCCTTGTTGTTGACACTATGAAACCTAACAAACGTCCTGATTTTACGCAAAAGCTGCACTTGTTTGGATTCAAGCGAATCCATAAGTAGCGAAAATGCTCAAAGATAAGTTGGAGGTGTGTGGAATGATCCGTTCTCTTGCAAGATCGAGATGCTAAATCATCTAAATAGGCCTCGAATATATGCTTGAGGTCATGGAAAGAAAAATAAATGGCCTGCTGAAAGGTGGCTCCAACATTTTTTAGACCAAAAGGCATCTTACGATACGCGAGTGTACCCCATGGACAGATGAATGTTGTTTTGTGCTAGTCTTCAGGTTTGATTTGTATTTGGTTATATCCCAAAAAAATTTCCATGAAAGAGAAGTCCTTGCAACCCACACATTCATCAATTATCTGATCGATGAATGAATGTTTTTTTGTGCTAGTCTTCAGGTTTGATTTGTATTTGGTTATATCCCAAAAAAAATTCCATGAAAGAGAAGTCCTTGCAACCCGCACATTCATCAATTATCTGATCGATGAATGGTGTGGGAAAATTATCTTTAGGACAGGCCTTGTTAAAATCACGGAAGTTTGTACATACATGAATTGTGCCTTGTTTTTTATTGACCAGCACGGGGTTTGACACCCATTGGGTCAAATGGATAGGATAGATAAAACTAGCTTTTAGCAGTTTCTCAACCTCAACCTTAATGGTTGTTGCTTTCTTAGGGTTAATTGGACGAAGATTCTGCCAGACAAGCTTCGCATATGGATAAGTTGTGATTTCATGTTCAACTATTTTTGGATCGATGCCTGGCATTTCCTCATAAGACCAGGAAAAAATGTCGTGAAATTATTTAAAAATATTTGTGTAAATTTGAATCTCTCCAGGGGAGCAGTCAGCTCCGATGAAAACATTCTCCACAATGCCAGGGTTTTGGGAGATATTGATCGGTAAAGTTTCAGTGATATTTTCCATATTACCCTCAGCATAAACCTCGTGTGTAACTAAAGGATTAATAGGACAAGACATATCTCTCGTCATAGTCAAGGTGAATTCTCCGGATTCAATTCTGCTTAACTCTAGAAGGAAGTATGATCTGTGATGAAGATCCTCCCAGGGTTTTTCTAGACTAGTCATTGCTTCAATTATAGATTCATCAGAAGGCAAGACTAAGTCTAATGAATCGGTGTCAGTGAGAGAACCTTGTGCCCAAATAGGCTCTAGAAGTGGATCGAACTCTTGTGCAGGAGTTGGATCAGTATTGGCTGAAGCTTGCTGGACTAAAGAGTATGGTACTTCAGCTATGGATAAGGGCATGGACATACACGGGTGCCCTGTCCCATCCATCGTGATTGATGGGGAAGGAATTATCCATAGATCGTCGAAGTAAGTCGTGCAAAATGATGAAACTTGAAAAATATCAACCTTATGGTGATTGGATATAAAATTGATATCACCTTGAGGGGGCGGGTAATCAAAAGTACCCATCAAATATGGGCACAAACCAACCCCTACGTTGACCACCCCTGGTTGAGGATTATCAATCATCGAGACCGTGGATGCCTCCAATGAAGGGTTAGGTCTGGAGAAAGACAATTGATCGATGTTCACAATCTGGCCCTTGTGTGGGAACAAAAACACCCAGAAAACTGTAGCAACCACAACTTGCATGGCATAAGTCCAACTCCTCCCTAACAAAAGGTTATAGTCGAGGAGCACATCGACTACCTCTACCTCGACACACACGGTCTTCCCTCCTAACTACACGGGAAAAGAGGGAATGATACCATGTGGTCAAAATGAATGACCGTCGAAAGCAGTGAGAAGAGTGGGTGATGGAGACAAAATGGGTTGGCCAATGGCCTTCCAACATGCCAATGACATAATGCATGTCAAGGCACCCTCATCAACCACCATGCGAAAAATATTGTGAGTAAAAGTTTTCTTGGAATGAGCCACTACTATCTGAAACACTACATGGTATGGAAGACAATGTTTTAAGTCGGTTGTATCTAGCATGATGGTACCCAGATTACAAGTCTCAGCAGATCCTAGAGCGGTTAACAAATCTTTCCTCTAGGAAGGGCAGCTTTGGAGGACCTCCAAAGCAGACATCGCACAAGGAGTTTGAGATAAATCTTCCACCACAATAGTTCTGGGCGGCCCTTGCATTTGGATTATGAGAAGATTTTTTGAACACACCTTTTGGGATGCATGTCATTGTTTTGCCCAAAGTCTTCTCAATCTGTAGATGAAGATATGGGAGTTCGGCTTCTTTTCCCTTCTCAGAAGTGCTTAGTTTACTATAGCCATGTGCTCTAGTCGATATAAAAGAATCACCCTTCACCATATATACATTTGCAGATGCGGGGTTGTTTGAAGATGAAGAGGGTCCTTGGCTACCCCCTTCCATGCATGCAGAGGCTTGTGTTAGATTTTTCCCATGTTGAAATGGATTGGTTAACACAGTAGGCTATTGCTGCGTCACAAAATTTTGGGCTTCTGCAAGCTGAGGACATAGATGGGTCGGGTGGTCTTCCGCACACAAGTTTCATGGATACCTCACCTTCTGTTTCTCAGTATTTCCCCCACCAGCATGATTAGTGGGTTTCTTATCCCCTTTACCCTTCTTTCGTTGTTTTTTCTTTCCTTCGGGCTGCTAGGTGGCCTTTGGATTAGTCGATTTCACTGTGTGTACATCCAATGTTTTGGTAGGGGGAGCAGCCAAAGCAGTAGTTTGGTTGGCCACTGCATTTTGTATAGACAACTGCTACAACTTCTTTGTCAATTGCTCAGCGGGCTTTGTTTGTGTTGAACCAACAATACCATCGGCATGTGGTCCAACTCTCTATTTGGTTTTATCAAGTATTGAGCATGGCGCATCTGGCAAGATCTCATATAATAAACCAGACTGAGAATAGATTAGCTCAAGTTGTTGAGCTCTCATGATGGCATCTTCTTCGGAAAATACTCCCGACGTCGCGACATCTTTGGAAAACTGTGGGACCAAAGACATAAGGAACCACTCAAGCGAGATTGCTGGTGGGAATGGTACCTTAATTCAACTCTTTCGGTGTCTCCATTCTCAGATGTGATCCAATATATGGTCCTCTTTTGTCTGTGAGAAATTGGCCAACAATTATGTGCCAGCGTCGTATCTCACAGATAATTGGAAATGGTTTAGGAAGGCCATTGCCAATTCACCGAAGGAAGAGTATCTTGAGCGGTCGAGCTCTATGTACCATTTCATGGTACTCCCAATGAGAGTACATTGAAACAATCGTAAATGTACGGAGTCATATTTCAATGAGTTAGATGAGCACCAAAGGTGGAAGGTAGTCACATGATCGCCTAGATCTTCGTTAGGCTTGGCTTCGAATTTTGGTATGTCCGAAGGCAACTTCGTCGGCATAGGAGGCCAATGTGGATTGTGACAGATAAGGTCATTCAACAATCTTGTCAAGTCTGGTAAATTCAAGGTTTCCAGGAAAGGTAGTTTGGGTTGTTGGTGATAACCTGGGAAAAAGAGGGTTGGAGTTTGAATGGCACCAGGTTGCCAAGAAAAGTTTGGCTGCTGGCCTGGGTTCTGGTAAAAACCATGGCCATGGCCAGCAAATGGATTTTGTGTGTGAGGAGACATCATCGATTGATTTCCAAAATAGGACATACATGGTTGGGCATGCATTACATTTGAAGGAATTTGGGAAGGGTTGCCCCATGTTGGTCCCGTGGGGATAAGCATAGTACTTTGTCTGGGGTTCCATTAATTATGAAAAGAATTACCCCAGATTGGCATTCTTGACAAGGGAACAGATCCCTTCCAAGAATTCCAAGGCCCTGATGTGTAATAAGTTCCTGGGTGTGCCCCCTTTGCAGGAATAGTACCCTGCATAGGAATAGGATGTCTGAAACTGGGGTTTCCCCCATTTGGGAAAGTAGCTAACGAAAAGGTGTTTTTACCAAATGCACCAAACAAAGAAAATAGTGTCGAACCTACTGACATATTATGCGAAGGTGGTCCTTGACTCCTTGCTCCAAGTAAACTATGGTGTGCAGGTGGCCCGACGGATTACTGATGCATGCCACCGAGTGAAGGGGACGAAGGAGGTATATGACCTCCCCCGTAAGGGAAAGCATTAAAAGGAGTAGGAGTGCCCCCCATGTGTCCTTGCAGAGGAACGTTGGAGCTCCATGCCCCCAGACCTGAATTATGTGAAGTGGAGTAGGAAAGTACAGGACTTGTACCTGAACTCGACATCCCGTATGAGAATGGAGGTCCTGTCGCACTTGGTTGGAAAGGGGTTGTAGCCGCCGCCAGAGATGGGATCGAACCACTGTGCGATGTAGAGGCGATCGAGACCATGGTGGCTCAAACCGGTGACGGTGGGTTAGGAGGTGGAAACTCTCCTATGGTGACGACCGTAGTGGGAATTGAAGAATTCCCAGAAGGAGTAACAACATTTGTTTCCATTGCTGCATGTGACACTATCTGGCACTTTTAAGAATGAACCAGTATGATGGTGGGTGCCGAAATATTAGTGGTGGAGGTTTTAGGTGGACCAAGAGCTTGTGCTCCAAAGTCTAAAATAGTTGATTCCTCTGGATGTTGGTCGGGCACAATTTTGTGTGACCCAGTCACTTCAAAAGACCCTTGTTGGTCTAGCTTTCGCCTTAGTGGTGGCGGGGGTGGCTCCAGTGTAACCGATGATAGGCCTTGAATCCTTGGTGACCAGTGGAGCTCATGATCCTCCACTATGTGCGAAGATCAAAGAAACTCTAGGGAAGTCTAACCATTCAAAAACAACATGCACTAAAAAGTCCCTACAAGATAAGACAAGCAAATACAAAACTAATTGGAAGAACAGTTACAACAACCAACACTAGAGCAACTTACTGGTGCAAGTGCAACTCGAACAAGGAAGAACCCTCTAGGTATACTCTACAAAGCGTGGCCTAATGTCTATCCTAGGTACCACGGTATACCCCCGCAGTCACCTGTGTATGTACCTAAAAAGATAAGCAACTAGGTTACCAACGTGCAAACAGTCACCAGGCGGTTACAGTCGAAAGTCGGGTAGACCACAATGAGTAGGGTATCGAGCCTGAAACCTATCAAGGGTATCGAAATAAAATGGTTCGGAAGACAACTAAGGACCTCGAATGGATTTGAGACCCATGAAGCCCCGTGGAAAATGCAATCGACGGAAACCCAAAACAAGCCCTCTATATGTGTTCTCCACTACGATTGGTCCAGCTTTGGAGGGGTTATCTCCACTACCTTTCCGCACGCAACCTCGTGTTTATCCCCTATGTTAGAGGGGGGTCCCTGATAACTTTCACGATACTGGACTTTGACACTCCCTAACTCAGACTCCAATGTTTGATTTTAATGGCCTTGAAGAGTTTCCTCTCCGACCTAATCCAAGGCCCTAATCCTGAACTAGTTGGTTAACCCTACAAACATAAAAGTGTAATGAATTTTAGATTTAGTGTTAATTTTATGGATTGTCTTATGTCAAAGGTTATGAAAGTGAAACTAGTGATGTTTGAAAGACGAAAGTAAAAAATGAACAGAAAGATGGAAACAAAAAACCTTCACTTAACGCAAATTTTCAACAACTTTTCAATTTTTTTTAAAACAATTTTCTAAGATCTTTTGAACAACAAACTCAAAGAAGGATTTCACTTGAATACGAGCTACTTACGATCTAAGTATACTGGAAAGAACTTATGAAAGAAAATACTTTTCCTTGGTTACTAATACAAAACAACACTTTTCAACCAAACAAAGAAATGAAAGAAAAAAATTTTATTTGAATGCTCACAAAGCAAAAAGGAAAAATATCAACGAGTCAAAAACCAAGAAAAAATTCTAGCCTAATCACAGATCGCAAAGAATCACTTCAAGAAATCACACACTAGCAACTTAAAAAATGGCTCTCACACTTGTCTAAAAACCCTAAAGAAAAATTTGATGAAAACTTTAAAATGAAAAAAGAAAGCTATGGTTGATATCAAATCTAAGCTATTGATTGCTAGGACGAAGATTCAAAAACCTGAGAGGTATAACTCTTGTCAAGGGAAAGTATGATTGCCTCACCCTCAACAAAAACTATCCTTCACAAGCACACTACTGACAATTCAACAACAAGTGTGTGCACGCGAGCTGTGTAGAGCCAAAGGGCATGTACACGTGTGTTGGTCTTATACAGGCCACGTGTATCTCTAAAACTATGAAACAAATAAAAATAGACAATTCAAACTAGGAAGAAACCATTGATACTAAGAAGCAAGATCTCTTGAAGGCTTAGACACTTTCTTTAACAAAAAAAAGAAAACAATGTAAGGAAAAATTCGTAGAACAAACCAATCTGAGGTGAACCCTAAGCTATAGACTGCAAACAACAAATACTAGAAAGAGTTCCAGAAAACCCCTAAGAATGACTGATTCTGAGAGGGAAGAGGATGACTGCCTCTAAAATTTTCTGGAATCATACACGCTATTGTTACTTCTTCAGCTAGCGTTTACACGCGGTCTGTAAGAAAGTAGGGCATAGGTACACACGTGCAGACCTTATGTAGGCCACATGTACCTCTGTGGGTCTCGAAAAAAATAAAGTCAAGCAAAGAAACAGAGATAGCTGGTATGGAAGACCAGAATCTCTGTTAGCTCAGACTTTGCAGAAACTTCAAAAAACAGGCAAGAAAACCAGTCTTTTAAAAATACCCAAAAAAATTTCCAGGAACCCTAGAGACTTCCCCAATATGGTCGCCAATTCTGTTGTGGTGGGAAATCCCCCTACGGACTAGCATTTAGGGTTATATTATGCATGCAGATAAGACCGAAAGAATCCTACTTTTTACTGTTGTCCCATACCTAATCCCCATTTCTTTTAAGCAAATACATGGTTTAAACAAACATACCTTGTTCCAGACATTTGATGTCGATCCTTCTTCATGATTGATCACTTTTTAGTAGCTATCCTCTCAATACTGACCTGCATACAAAACAAGAAACAAACTCTACATGCATTTGTTCTACAGATTAATGGGTTAGAGATTCAAATAGATATTCACTAAACTATGAAGAACTCATATAGTGGGACGGGAAAAGCATTTCTTTATTATTAACTTTAATGAATCAACCTACAATGTTGAGACCGACCACCACTCCACGAACCTGATCTTGGGCTCCTCTTCAAATGTCCTCCAACTTCTTTGCTCTATATCTCTCTTTGCACAAGGATGGCTAAAGGGTTGGGACAATGGGAATGTACAATTGGGTAGAGTTTCCTTACTATTTTTCTCCTCCTCCAAATGGGACCCCTAACCCTTCTTTTATAAGCTAGAAGAGGCTAGGTATTTGGACAAACCCTTAGCCATGCATGGCTGGGAGTTTCAGTTAACTCACCCAAAGTTGTGTGTTCCGTCGGCAATTTTCATTTTTTCGTGCTTTTGTAGGTCCACGTGGGTTGTTTTAGGTCATCTAGTGTGTACATGTGTGCAGTAATGGAGTAGGGCATGTGGGCCCTTATAAAAGAGGTTTTTGAAAGAGTTGTTCAGAAGTGTTTTGGCAAAGAAGGAATCTGAGATGGCTTGATGCCAGGTAAACATGGTTGGTGAAAATTAGGGTTGTAACAAGAACTGCTCCATGAAAATATTTTGAATGGTAGCACACTGACTTTCCTCCTTGCATGAGTATTGCTCCTAATGCATATCCACTAGCATCAGTATCCAACTCTAATGATGGTTGTAAATTTGGCATAGCTCATTGGAGCATCGTTGATTTTCTTCTTCAATTCTTCAAATTATATTTGATGTGTATTACCCTAATGAAAGCTCTTTCCTTTCATGGTTACAACATGCAATGATGTTTCTATTGTGGATAATTTTATGATGAATTTTTTCAAATACTGAGTTGCTCCCATGGAACTCCTGAACTTTGTCACATTGGTGGGAATAGGCCATTGGGTGATGAATGCAATATTCTCTAGATGTACCATCAACTCTCCTCTTCCAATCATGTTTCTAAGATATATCAAGGAATTATTTCCAAACTCACACTTCTGCAATTTGGAAATCAATTGATTCTTCTTCAAGGTCTGTAGTACCTATGTCACATGTGGGAAGTGCTCTTCCAAGTATTGCTAAAGATTTGTATGTCAACCAGATATAATATTACAAAAGAATAAATGAAGGGATGTAGAAAATCATTCATGAGTCTCATAAACATTGAATGTGAATTTCATAATCCAAAAGGCATTACTAAACACTCATATAAACCTTGTCTTGTTTTGAACATTGTCTTCCACACATCTTCTGATTTTATCCTCACTTGGTGGTAACCTGATTTGAGGTCCATCTTAGTGAAGAATTTGGATTGTTGCAGTTGATCCAACAAGTCATCAATCCTTGGCAAAGGATATCTATTCTTGATGGTGAATTTATTCAAGGCATGATAATCATTGCACATTCTCCATATTACATCTTTATTTGGCACCATGATAATGGGTGAATCACACAGTGATGTACTGGGTTTGATGACTCCCTTCTCCAAAAAATGTTGTAGTTGCTTATTTACCTCATATTCTTTGATGAAATGCTACCTATACAACTCAATATTTGGCAGTGGTGACTATGAAAACAACCGAATCTTGTGTTCAACCTCTCTCTTGGGTGGTAGTACCTGAGGCTTTTGAAACACTTCCATGTAGGATTCAATCAATTATTATAGTTGATTATGATTCTCACCACTACATCCTCCCAATGATGCCTTTATATCCAACTTGTTTCCTTATCCTTGTTTCTTTCCTTCTCTTTGGAATAGCAATACAAACTTCTTTGTATTTCCCATTATTCTTCTTTCCTAGTGAGCATTGATCAGAGAGATCTTAGCTTTGTCTTTGTGTGCATTTAAGGCATAATATTTTTCTTTTTTACTAGCCTATACTATTTCTCGCTCCTTCTGAAAATGGAATCCCTCATGTACAAATATGGATTTCCCAACATGATTCGACATATTCCCAGAGGAACTACATTTGCAATTACTTCATCAACAAAGTTTTGATTGATGTAAAACTTAAATTTCCACTACTTTTTCACTTTTAATTACACATCTTTCCTTATCCATACCAGGGGGTATGGATGTGGATGATATTGAGTCTCCATCCCAAGATTCTCAATCAATTGTGCAGAGATCAATTTGGATTGTGAACCAGGATCAAAGAAACAATACACCTTTTTATGCTTCATGTAGATTTTAATGCAGAAAATTCCAGTCATTGTCTTCTCCTCCTTGTGATTGAAACCAACTAATGCCACCTCTTTTTGAAGATTATTGCAGTTAATATTCCCTTCTAGGTCAGATTTTTTATCCACTAGTTCATCAACATCCAATGATATCAATGCTTTCTTCTTCTTTTTTTGAAAATATTTGGGGCACTTCTCAAGGTGAAATTTCCAAAAATTATCCTCAGTGTGTCCCTTTCGATCACATCCTTTACATTCTTCTATGGAAGGTGTTTCTTCTTGTGTGGCTTCCATGATCTTCTTATCATTTCAATTCTTATTTTTTTTCTTCTTTCTCGGTTTCTCTTGTGGTTCTACTTTCTTGTGAGTAGTTTGTAGCTTCCACTTGTCTCATTCAAGTTATTATGATTTAATAGTGGCCTCATCAATTGTATTTGGTCTAAATAATATTAGTTGTCTATGAATTTGAGGTAAAAATTCCCCCAAATACTTGACTAACATGTATGCACTTTTGAGAGAGACTCCCATCTAAATTGCTCTCTTCCTGAACTCCTGCACTCATTGTCTTAGTCTCTACCTGAAGTAATTCCATACTATTTGTTGGTGTTCCTTATATAATATTGGATAAAAGTGAAATATGATCATGTCCTTGAACACCTCCTAATAATTCATTGGTGGCTCACTTCCTAGTGTTATGCTTACTACATCACTCTGCCACCATGTCAAATCATGGTCTTCAAGCTTCAACCAAGAAAAAACAATATTTTTTTTTCCAGTTACCTCATGGATGATAAAGTATACATCCATCTATTGTAGCCATTGGTTCATCCTGGTAGCATCCACTTCCCTAGTATATGGATTGATTTCCAGCTTGGCCTCCACATAGAAAGGTACTTGTTTCTTTTTGTACCTTCACTCTCCCATCTCTAGCTCAATCTTATGCTCTATATATCATTTATTTTCTTCCTTCTTGGGGCCTTCATGACAAGCCTATGTTGATGTTGTTTCCTTGCTCTTTTTTTCCAATAGTTGTGACACTGTTAAGGTCCTAACCCGCACATAGGTAGATCAATGTATTCGGATGTAATAAAGGTCAATATTAATAAGACCTTTCAATAAAATAGAATAAGGCGGATGTAAGAAGACCTAATAGAAGCTTCCGCTTCTAGAAGGAT
>ML778354.1:291569-303547 GCA_009831015.1 Picea engelmannii
CCAACGGTGAAAAACTCCTCGCTTTCCACCATTGGATCCAACCCCTTTGGGCCATGTCTTAAGATTAAATTGAATAATAAGGTTGTTGTAGATTTTGTTACACTAGTGAATTCTACAGTTAGCTAGAGGAAACAATTTTGGTATCAAAGAGAAAACTTTATGGTGTTTTTGAGGTATCCCATAGCCTCAATAGTGTATAGGGGTTACTAGGTATGTGATATTAACATGTAGACACATGTGGTTTTCAAAATTGAGAAAAGTACTAATGGTAAAAAAATTCAACTTATTTATGATGAAATACTTTCGACATTGAAATATTCATTTTCCCAGCATGATTACGACCAAACTAGTATTGGTGTCAAATAAAAAATTGTACCAATAGTAGTGGTGCACGCATGCATCTCAAAAGAGAACATAACAATAGCACTCATCAACCAATGTAAAAAAGATCCATATTATCTATCATAGTGTGTAATGCATCCATGCACTATGTTATTGGTAGTTGAAATGCTTAAAATAAACAAGAAGTCATTTAAAACATAATCTGGAAGTGAAAATAAGCACAACCATAACATGAATGAAAAATGTATTTGTAGAATTTGGATGACTCACCAATTGAACAACTCAATGGAACCTCTTTGGTGAACTCAATTATTTTATACAAAAAGATAACTTTTCATTTAGAAATGCAATTATGCTCTTATACAAATAGTACTTTTGATCTCTGCCACAAGGAACAATGCATGTATCCTACAAGAGAACATAGCAATAACACCCATCAACCACTATAGGGAAGATCTTTATTATCAATAGTAATGGGCACTATTATCACTAAGCAAGAGGAGGATAAACTAGAATTCAATTTCCATAGGATCTCCATAGGAAGGTTTGCAATCTAAGCTTGAAATTTTTTACAAACTAATCAAATTCACTTATGTACAATATATAAAGTTCATTGTAACATAATATTCAATTTCCATTCAAGATTCTGCAAAAAAAACAAATCTTTAGAGAATAATTTTGTCTTTCTAGGGACCTTGAGACAAAGACAAATGTCAATGCTCTTGTTAGAAAGGAAAGTTTGTTATTATACAAATAACACTTTTAGTCTCCACTGCAAGGCATCATTCATGCATATCCCAAGAACACATAGCAATAAAACTCATCAACCAATATAGAAAATATCCCTATCATCTATCATAGTGAGCATTATTATCACTAAGAAAATGGAAGATAAAAAACAAATCAATTTCCACTTGGTATCCATAAGAAGATTTGCAAACTGACCTTCGACTTTTGTATTTAATAATACTTCACACAATATCACTTAACGTCCAAGTTCCATTTTCCATGCAATCTTGCATAATTCATGCATACACTATGTTATTGGCAATTGAAATTCTTAAAATAGACAAGAAGTCATTCACAACATAATCTAGAAGTGAAAATATACATAACTATAACATGAATGAAATATTATTTGTAGAATTTGGATGACTCACTAGCTGAATAACTTAATGTCTATTATTTTCCCAACTCGATTCTCTTATACAAAAAGGATATTTTTTCTTAGAAATACATTTATACTCTTATAAAAATAGCACTTTTTGTCTCTACTACAAGGCACCATGCATGCATCCCACAAGAGCACATAACAATGACACCCATTAACCATGGTAGGGAAGATTCCTATTATCTATCATAATGGGCACTATTATCACTAAGCAAGAAGAGGGTAAACAAGAAATTTAATTTCCATAGTATTTCCATAGAAAGGTTTTCAAGTTGAGCATAAAATATTTATAGTACTAAACAGTTTCTTTAATAGCACTAGTTTGTTTTCTTCTCTTAGAAAGGAAATTCTTCTCTTACAAAAAAAAACACTTGCAGTCTCCACCACAAGGCATCATGCATGCATCCCATAAGAGAACATAACAATATTACCCATTCACCACTATAGGGAAGATCCCTCCAGAACTAAACCTTTGTCCACAAAATCTTTACAAAATAAACATGCAACATACAGATAACTAAACAAGCAATATTGGCTTCAAGGATTGAGAAACCAAGTCAATATAAAGATAATATGTGAATATAAGTAGAATAACAATAACACTTTCGAAACACTAACTAGACATATTCATAGTGTATCTTATTTTAATAATTTTAAGAAAACAAGATAATATTTCCAGGCCATAGCATGGCTTGTAAAAAAATGTGGAGAAGTGACAGTAAAGAAATTATTGACAATGATTGGTGCCAAAGTATAATTCTAGAATCAAATTCGCCATAAAAAATGAAAATTTCTTATACTTTGTCTTTTTCAATCTACATTATAAACTAATTATTTGGCATATACATAATAAGGCTCACCTAGAACACAATGATTAAGATGAGTGGGCTACGAAACACCAAGTTTATACCACAACTAAACCCTCATCCACATAATCCTTGCAAAACAAGCATGATACATATTGTATATTCACATAATAACAATAGCACTCTCTAAACACTATTCAACAATATTACTATTGTATCATTTTTTAATAATCTTAAAGAAAACAAGATAATATTTTCATGTCATAGCTTGGTTTGAGCAATATTAGGTTTTTAGGCCTAATAAATTAATTGGGTGTGAACATGTTAATTGAAAATAAGAAAAATAACAATAGTAATCAACAAATGTAGAAAAATGACAATGAATAAATTATTGACAATGACCTGGTGCCGAAGTATAATTCAACAATAAAATTTCCCATAAAAAAATAGAGTTTTCTTTTTCTTTTGTCTTTTGAAAACTACATTCTAAACTATGTATGTAGCATATATAGAATAATGCTTACCTCAAATACAATGATAACTTGAAATAAAATGATGAAAGGACTACAAAACAATGAGTTTCTTCCATAACTAAACCCGTGTCCACAACATTCAATTTTTAACAATCCAATTTCTCTAGAATGCATGAAATACCGAACCCAAGACACTAGAATAGGAAACAAACCAATTCCAAAATAACCACCATAAGCCAAATGAATTAGAGGCCAAATAACCACCAAAACACACGGAACACCAAAACCATAGACCAACCAATGCCAAAATTACCACCATGGGTTAGATGAGTGAGAGATCAAACAACCACCAAAATGCACAAAATTATAGGCTAAACACCAAACCAAGAATAACCACCACTGGCAAAACCTAGCATAATCCAAGATAACCCTCACAAACAAAACCCAAAATAATGAATAGTGAATGCATGAGAGTGAATTCGGAAGAGTGAATGCAAAGTAGTGAATATGTTGCAGAGGAATCAATGCAAAATGATCTCATCATGTCACCACATCTAGGAATACATTCCACAAGGTAGATGTCACCTCCTTACCTACCAATCACAACCCAAATAAAACAAAGTTTTAAAATAGGATTTTAATACTAATATTTGCAAACTATATCAAACCTTAGTCCAATGTTATTAAGTGTCAATTGTATGACACATATTAATCACTTTGAGCGATTTCCATATCCCTCACACAACATGATGTTTCTTCCACAACTAAACCCCCATCCACAACATTTGATCACAAAAAATGCAATTTCCCCAGAAAGGGAAAAAGACCAAACCCAAAACACTAGAACAAGAGACAAACTAATGCAAAAATAACCACCATGAGCTAGATGAACCAAAGGCCAAATAGCCACAAGAACAACTAGAACATGAAGCCAAAGACCAAACCCAAAACATTAGAACATCAAAAAAACCAATTTTATAACAAATACCACATCCTAGATGAAGCAAAGATCGAATAACCACCAAAAAACATAGAATAGGAGGTGAAACACCAAACCCATAATAACCATCGCTAGTAAAACTCAGAATAACCCAAAATAACCACCCAAATTTTAGAAATTGTGGAAAATGAACAAAAAATCATGCTTCCACCAGATTTCCTAGTCTCACCTCCTTGTAATGCATCCAATATCCAACCATGGAATCAAAAACTTGCAAAAGAGAACCTAGATTAAATTGCACGATGAAATAAGACCACCGTTGAGATGGTTGGACATCGAATAACCACTAGAACAACTAGAATAGGAAGTGAAAAACCAAGCTCAAAATGGTCAAGCCACGGAACAAACTCATATTCAAATTCCCTACACAATACTACACATGAGTGAATGCAGTGTATTCATTATAGTATAGAGGGGTCAATGCAAAGTAGTGAATGCAGATGAGTGAATTCACATAATTGAATGCAAAGCAATGAGTACACTATAGAGGAGTCAATGCACAATGACCTCAACCCATCACCACATCTAGGGATTGATTCCACTAGATAGATGTCACCTCCCTACCCACCAATCATAGTCTAGATAAAATATACTTTTAAGGTAGTGTGCCTAGCCTAGGTGTGGTTGGGTACGTTACAGATTGGTATCGTACCAAAACATTAGAACATCGAACAAATGAAAACATTAGAACATCGAACAAACCAGTGCTAGAATAAATACCACGTGCTAGATGAAGCAGAGATCGAATCACCACCAAAACAGGAAGAATAGGATGTGAAACACCAAACCCAAAATAACCACCACTAGAAAAACCTAGAATAACCCAAAATAACCATCCAAATTTTAGAAAACATGGAAAATGAACAAAATTTCATGCTTCCACGAGATTTCCTAGCCTCGTATCCTTGTAATGCATATGGTATCCAACCATGGAATCAAAACCTTGCAAAAGATAACCCATAATAAATTGCACGATGAAATAAGACCACCGTTAAGATGGTTGGAGACCGAATAACCACTAGAACAACTATAATAGGAAGTGAAAAAACAAACTCAAAATAGTCAAACAAAGGAAGGAATCCATATTCAAATTCCCTACACAATACTGCACAAGAGTAAATAGAGTGTGCTCATTATAGTATAGAGGGGTGAATGCATATGAGTGAATTCACAGAACTAAATGCAAATCAACAAGTACACTATAGAGGAGTCAATGCACAATGACTTCAACCCATCACAACATCTAGGGATGCATTCCACTAGATAAACATCACCTCCCTAGCCCACCAATAGTGATAAAAGAGACTTTTAAAATGACATTTTAATACTAATATTTGTGAACTATATCAAACTTTAGTCCAATACTACCAACAATACAACATAAATTAATTAATTTTACTACCAACAATACAACAGAAATTAATTAATTTGAACAATTGATATATTTTCCCACAAGAACAGAAAAAATAATTACATATAAATATTATATGCAGATTTTAATATTGCAAAATATCCTCAAAAGAAAACTTTGTATAGACATAAGAGAGAGTGTTCATAATGAATGGAATATTTTTTTGGGTAGAGGAGACATGTTGTTCAAGCTCAATTGGGTTGTACCACACGCTACGGGACCCCATGTATCCTTTAAAACAATAGCTTGAAAGGTTTATGAACGTACATCTTTGCTTTTTCACCCCTTCTCCCCATACTTGAAAGAAATCTCGCATTGTTGGGAGGAATAAAACAAAAAAAATTAGACATGGGCCAACTTTACATGCATTTCCACTAGTAGATTTTACGTGCTGATTTTGTTTCTCCAACTCTATGGGAATAAGGGCATTTATGAATGGTTTAGCTTGCACCACCTCCAAAATTTTAATGCCTATCTGAGATAATTACAAGGGATGACAGATAGATCATAGGATTTAACATGCAGTTCATTCAATCTTCATGACCCCTCCTGATTCCATCCCCATTTTTGGTCAGGTCATGCTTTTCTTACATACTGGAATTCCCACCAACTCCTCCCCATTTTCAGGCTTAAACTGAATATATTCTTCTCTTGGCGACCATGAATGTAGGCCAATCACCCAAAAAAATAGTCATAATTAAGTTGTGGATATCCCTTGAAGGTCGCCATGGAAGAAGAAAGCACGGTGCATGCAGTTGTGCTCTCACGAATGTTGAGCATTGTCCCGGCCACACCATCGACGGGCTCCCAAATTACACACCTCCTCACTGATTCGGATCTCAGCATGAAGTTGCATTACATCCGGGCTGTGTATTATTTTGATAAGAGCTCTGTGGAAAATTGCTGCGATGGAAAGTGGAAGGCAGCGTTCTTCGATCCTCTCTTAGACTACAGACCAGTCTCGGGGAGGTTGAATTCAGCAACGGATGGCAGACTGTATGTGAAATGTAATGACGCTGGACTTAGAATTTTTGAAGCTTTCTCAGACTCTAATTTGAAGGATTGGGAGGATTTGAAGGATTGTTTCTTGGAACCGGAGCTTAGCAGGACTGATCAGACTCTTGGAAGTGATTTTAGCAGCATAACACCTTTGGTTATTGTCCAGGTTTTGTTAAGGCTCTCTCTATTCATTAGAATTTAGTAGAAATAGTCTGTGTCTGTAGATATTTTTAGGTTTTCTTCTAAAATATTTTGAAAAACCTGTAAGATGCTTTCAAACTTATTTGCTCAATGTTTGACCCGTTCGTTAAGCAGCCACTGCGCCTCTGTAACTGTTGTGTGAATTTTAAACCTAAATGAAATAAACTGTCCCCAAATCTAATATACACTTCGCAAATTTATGCAATGTAGAATAAATTGCATGTTTCTTTTGGAATTCAACCCGGTGACATTTACACGGTATTTCAGAATAATACTTCCATTAATCTCCATGGTGGTCAATTCTACTTACACAGTCAAGTTTGAACTTTGTATTGCAGTTTACAAGGTTCAAATGTGGAGGAATTGCCATTGGGCTGAGTTGGTCTCACGTTCTGGGAGACGCATTATCGGCTTCTTTTTTCATCAAGGAGTGGGGAGAAAGCTACAGGAGAAACAAATGTAAACCATGTCCTCCTGCAACATGTACAGAACATCAAGCAGAAAAGTCGAAATGGGCTCCAAACAATCAATTTCACAAAGATCTTTGGATGAATACACAACATGAAGATACCATGATGGAAGCGGTTTCTTTCAGGTTATCAGAAATAATGGTAAACTGTCTCATGTCAGAGGCCCAGGATTCCAAATCAAAGCCTGTGACACCCTTTGTTGCAATTTCAGCATTTGTATGGAAATCCATACTCAAGGCACGTCCTGAAGGGCGTTATCAAAACGCTCTAATCTGTACAAATATCAACAAATACGAGGAGGCCTCTTCTCGATTGGGCAATATGAACCAGATATTGACACAAGTGCAAATATGTAACGAACATGAAAGGATAGAATTGATTCATCTAGACTTATGTAAAATTGCTCAGCTGATTCAAAATGGTGGTCAGAGAACTCCCATGACTGAAGATGGGGCAATTTTGGTTTATGGGTCAGATTTAACTTTCGTGAATTTGGAGCATCTACCCTGCTATGATCTGGTTTTCGAACAGGAAGGTCCAGTTCATGTCTCTTATACAGTAGAGCCTGTTGGACACAATGGAATGGTAACAATCATGCCTTCTTCTGAGGGTGGAAATAGTAGACTTGTCAAGGTTTCATTGCATAAAGATGATCTCGTAACACTGAAGGAGGAGCTCATTCAATCTTCAATCGTTTAATTCCTCCAGGCCGTCTCACTCAGGGCTGCTCAGTTAATTGTGTCTAATATTTATTTTTATTATGTTGTAATAATCTTCTAGCTGTATTAAAATCTTCTGTTAGTTTGAAATAGCAACACTGCTTATAGCTAATTAATTTGATATAGCAACAAGCTATGTCATTATGTCAATATCCTTAGTTTTGAATGGGAAGTCTCAATGTTTCTATGTTCAGCTTTGTGAATGAGAAAGCACCCATGAGATCAGTGTTTCATCTTCCTGGTCTATAACAGTCTTTGTATTTTATATACTTAACTTTTAAATTTCTTTCTAAATTGGTAAAATCTATTTTAACTCAAACTTGCTATCTTCTATCCATGTGTTATTTTTAAAAATCACCAACTTACCACTAATATTAAAGGAAAATCATATTACCTCACATGACTAATTAGTGACTAATTAGTGGTTCTTTTTCTTTTTAAAATGAACATCTCTTCTTTTTTTTTGATGGAGTCTTTGGACTTAGCCCTCCCAAATCCCACTACAGGGATTTATGGGTATATCACTCTAAGGATAGTTTAGATGTTAAAGGCACCTTTTCTGAGAATGGAACTCTAGGAAGTTTTAGGTCTTACTATAGGAGTCTTACTAAATAGTCAAAAAAACAATTTCAACCTACAGAATAAATAATGTTTTTTATAGTCATCACTTACGTTACCTCTAATAAAATCAAATACTTTATAATAGTATTTAATCTTAATCTAATACATGAAACATGATACTATGAACACTATAACTTTTTATTTAAGAAAAAATAAACTCTTAAATTTATTTATTAATATGTTCTTTTTAAATTTAAATATAATTTAATATTAATTAAATGTTAAATTTTAATAATATATTAAATTTAATATTAATTAAATGTTAAATTTTAATAATATATTAAATGAAAAAATTATATATATATATATAAAATTTTGGTTTTTTTATTTGAGTTTTCACTTACAATATTTGTCTTATGATGTGTTTAAATTGTAATGTGAATTTCTTGGTGTATGCTCAAGTTGTGTTGTTTGCTTTAGTTCTAAGATAATGCATGGATTCTCATTAAATTAAATACTCATGTAACATCGTAATTTATTGGTTGAATTGTCGGTGGCATGTAATGGTTGTTAAATTTTTTACATAGTAAGCTATAGCCATTGAATGGGTGCTATGTCATTAACAATAATTTCCCACAAGTTTATTCATTCTTAAACCAATATCTTGGGTGAAATTCTCAAAACTTTATTCATCCTTTAACCATTATGTTGGGTGAAATTGTTGTAATTTGCAAATGCAGAAACACAAATTAACATAAGACAATCAATAAGACTGCATACAAGAAACACAACAATTTACATGGTTCACCCAAACGTTGGGCTACATCCACCAAGCATAGGCATCAATTGTCTTATTATTTAGATCAAGGAGATTATAGCAAGCTCACACTCATCTCTCTCTCTCAGCCTCTATGGGCATACATCAATTTATAGCAATGTACATTAGAAACTGATTATTAAATGTAAACTCATCCATATTCTAACTTGGTCATATTGGTTACAACCAATGTTGGATTATAGGATCTGGAATTCTATTCATGGAAGAATTCGTTGTCACTTGTTTCCAACAATCTCCACCTTGACAACAATTAACCTGATACCTTGCTCGTTCCTTGTTTATCACCTTCTCTGCAAGCCAAGAGAAGCCAAGCACCATCATAGATTCTCTAACAATACTGGTTTTCTGAACATGTTTGCGCAGTTCTCCTTTGTATGCACTTTCTCAAGAGAGACTACACCTTCATCAATGACCTGTCTTACAAAATGGTACTTGATAGGTATATGTTTTGTTTTACTGTGATAGGCTGGATTCTTAGCCAAGTGAATAACACTTTGAATATCACAAAGTAGCTTTACTTTGTCTCGCATCCTTCATTAACTCACGACCAATGTTATAGGTGATACAATAATCACTTGTGCCCCTCAGATACCAAAGAACCCATTTCACTGTTGCCCAATGCTCTTTACCTGGATTTTCCATATACTTGCTGACAACCCCAACTACATGTGAAATATTTGTCCTTGTACTAACCATCGCATACATTAAACTTCCTACTGCATTAGCATATGGTATTCGAGACATATATTCCTTTTCTTCTTTTGTACTAGGACATAAACTTGAAGAAATCTTAAAATGGAAAGCCAAAGGGACTGAAACTAGTTTCAAATCATTCACACCATACCTTGAAAGTATCTTCTCAACATACTTCGGTTGTGACAACCAAAGCTTACCATTCCTCCTGTATATGAATATGTCCATGCCCAAAATCTGCCTTGTTGCTCCTAGATCTTTCATATCGAACGTCCTAGCCATCTGAGCCTTTAACCTATTGATCTCAGTTATGCTTTTGCTTGCTAAAATCATATCATCAACATACAATACTAAGATAATGAATATGCCATTATTCAATTTCTTAAAGTAGACACAATGATCATACTCACTCCTTGTATAATTTTGGCTCATCATGAAAGAATCAAATTTCCTGTACCATTGTCTGGGCGACTGCCTCAGACCATACAATGATTTCTTGAGCCTATAAAAAAAATTCTTGTTGCGATTCTAAGCGAATACTTCAGGTTGTTCCATGTAAATTTCTTCATCCAAATCTCCATGTAAGAAAGAAGTCTTAACATCTAGTTGCTCCAACTCCAAATCAAGCAATGCAACTAATGTTATCATAATTCGAATTGAAACAATATTTACAACTGGTGAAAAAATCTCATGAAAGTCAATACCTTCTTGCTGAGAATATCCTTTCGCAACCATCCCTGCCTTGTACCTTTCCACTGTTAAATTTTTAATTAAAATGAAGTACCAAGGCAAGTGTTTCTCTTCCCTAGGCGCCTAAGGGGAGAAATTGCTGAATGTGGATCTTAGTCAAATTAATTTGTGAGATGAAAATTAAAAGATAACTTTATGATTAAAGTGAGGGTGAGTGAAGAGACACCAAATCTCAGCCACCCATCTAATCTAATCTCAGCTGTTAGATTAGAAAACTCTCACCTTCCCTCATGAAGTTGATTAAGGAAAGTGGGCACACCCATTTCTTGGGTAAGTTGATGCAGCAACAGTCTTGTTGAGAGAGAAAGAGACTCTTGGTGAGATGCCAAGAACAAGAAAGTTGCAGCATTCTTGTTGAGAGAACAAGAGAGAGCAAGAGAGAGGTCGAGATGAGAAAAGAGACAGCATTTACTGAAGGAGAGAATGCATCCCAAAGCAAAGAGAAGTACGAATTTCAGACAACAAGGAAGAACAGACCATATCGTATAGATTTGTGGAGGTCATACAGCATGTAATGTGCACAGAAATTGAGGAGGACAGGAGCTGCAATTTCTGAGAGTATTGGCATGCATTCCAAGGATGCCATACAACATTTGTTGGCACAGAAATTGAGGTAACTGATGTAATATATTTCTGAGTGTATTTCCGTACAGTCCATACAGTCTTAGCAGAGTTTTGGCACAAATTTTGTGACAGTCCGTACAGCATTAATTGCCGTACAGTTGAACGAATTTCTGGTTCAGAAATTGAGGAGCAAAGCTACAGGAATGTCCAGATAAGTTTGTGTAAATATCTGAAGATGAATATGTTGTAAAAGAATTTCTCAGAAGCTCATAAATAATACAAAGCCCTCTCTAACTGGTTTTCCCCTTGTGGGTTTTTCCAGGGTCGAAGTTAGACCGAAATTCTTTGTGTCTATATTTTTTGAGTTTTGCATATTGCTGATATTTTATTTCTGCGTTGAAAACGATGTTCATAATCCTCATGTTTCAGTTCTGAAATTTATTTTCTGTTAAGTTTTTTAGAAGCTGAAACACCGCTGTGAACAGATGCTGAAACACCAGGCTATAGCATATGCTGAAACATAGTGCTGAGTCTTAAGCTGAAACACCGCTGTGAGCAGATGCTGAAACACCAGGCTGTAGCATATGCTGAAACATAGTGCTGAGTCTTAAGCTGAAACATCGCTGTGAGAAGATGCTGAAACAGCAGGCTATAGCATATGCTGAAACATAGTGCTGAGTCTTGAGCTGAAACACCACTGAGTATATGCTGAAACACTAGGCTGTAACATATGCTGAAACAGTGTTGAAATTGAGTTTGGCAATTAAATTTGACTGAAAAATCAGCGAGACTGAAACTGGGTGGGATTTTGAAAAATTAACATGGTATCAGAGCTAAGTTGAAGAGAGGCAGAAATTTCAGCAGACAGAAAGTTGGGACAGCAGTCACTTCGAGAGGAAGTCACTTGGTGAGAGACCAAGGAGAGGATCTTTGGTGAGATGCCAAGATCAAGAGACTCTTGGTGAGATGCCAAGAGAAGG
>ML778354.1:317632-397840 GCA_009831015.1 Picea engelmannii
TTTTTAGTCTAGGTAGGATTTCGGGGATAGGCATCCAAATAACTCCCCGTTATCTGGTTCTCACATTGTCAAAACATAGAAGTTGTCAAATAGGGAACTGAAAATCCTCCAAGTCAAGTGTTCCTAATACCATAAGGCAGGGATATACCCATGAAGGGTTGAAGGCCGAGGTCCGATTGTTCTGTGCATCCCCCCTTGAGGCACCCACCTCTTGGACGGGATCCAGCCTATGACCCATTTCTTAGGCCGAAAATCTAAATGCCACACTTTGACCGAGGTACCTAGTGACCAACTTTAGGACATCTACCCAGGTGGCAATTGTGGGCTGCAATTGCACCTTGATTGGATTTTGTGTGGCTATTGGGAAATATCGCCAGCTCTTTCAGGATATGCCCCCTTTACCCCTCATTATAACCAATTATTTCATCCTTCACTAGTTTCTCTTCCAGTGACTTAAGACCCCACTATTGAGTTCTATTGGAAGGTCCAGTGCTATTTGAGAGGAAGGACGTTACGTCTTCTAGGACACAAGCATTTGTTTTCTTTTGATTCCCTACGTGGACAAAACCCACTTACCCATATATATGCTTCTTTGTCAAAAACATTTTATGTATGATGCACATCTGATTACAGTTTGATTTGGATATATATATTGTGTAAACATTCAACACAAAGGCTCTTGTTTCTATATTACTATCACCACTCTTTGCACACATTCACGCAGCTAGTCTAACATCATAGGGGAACCACAGAACCCCCGTCATTCACAATGCTTGCTAAACCTCCCTCTTATCTTAGGGGGAGTGTCTGGTCGTGCTCGCTCATCAGCACCTCCTTCACACACTCCTATGAGTGCTACTATTTTAGGGTAAGCTTTGCTTGGTTCTACATTACTTGGGTCCAGTTCCCAAAGTCATCCATTCACTCGCTCTCCTTTACACAGAAGCAGGGGACCCACTTCCTCTCAAGGAGGAAGCACCAACCCACCTAGCCCCCCTCAAGGGTCAGGTTCACAACACACTATGGCCGGAGCTAATCCTTCCCCCCCACTGCAGATGCCATATTTGGCCTCTCTCAACATACCAGATCTCAGCAAACTTACCAATGATCCTATATTGCATGATCGCACATGGCCTGCAATGCCAACCGAACTACCTTCAGACATACCAAAGTTTGAAGGAAAGGCAGGCGATGACCCTGCCAACCATGTCATGACTTTTCACCTATGGTGCTCCTCCAATAGCATTATGGATGATTCCATCAGACTGCAATTATTTCAACGCACACTCACTGGCCCATCGGCTAAATGGTATGTCGAAGAAAAATCAGGGTCCCACGCAACTTTTGAGTCATTGGCCAAAGCATTCTTGACTTTCTTCCAATTACCCATCTACCATGACAATGGTCTAGAACTACTTTCTAATTTCAAGAAAACCTCAGCCACACATATCGTTGACCACATTCATGAGTGGCGTAGGCGACATAGTTTGTGCAAAGCAGAAACCACCAAGCAATAGTGTCTCGACTGGTTTCTAAGATCACTTATCTCTCTCCTCGGTAAGGATGTAGCTTCCACCTTCCCTCAATCCGAAGAGGAATCCATCAGTAAGGCCCATCAGTATGACCTCATCTATGCACAGTCAGGGTACTTATACACTGTACTTCCTGATCTTCCAAAACCTATGCCATCTGGCCAAGACAAACCGGGGATGTCTCATTCAGCAGACGGACTGATTGGTACCATCACTCACCACGGTCCACAACCCCAACCACCACCAATGTATGGAACACCTCAATACCCACCGACATACGAGGGCACTTCTTATTACCCCCCACCTCCTTATCAACAACCATACCCTATTTCTATACCTCCACCCATCAGTGGACCACCGCCGAAACCTCCCATACATCCACCTATTCCCACAAATAGTGGTACTCCCTCAACCTCAACTTATAGTATTAGCGAAAGCACTACACCTTCCTATGTACCTTATGGATCAATACCACCATAGAATCCGTACTTCCCATTTCCTGGTCCTCCACAACCCATGGCTCCCCCACATCCTCATGCGGGGGTGAATTGTGTTCAACCCTCTATTTTTCAACAATACCAAAGTTTTGAATAGTTGAATATATCCAATCCAACCCATCCATCAAACAACGCCAAGAATAAAGGATGGAACAGGAATAACAACAACCTAGGTCAAGGCAGGAATCAACCCCCACCGCACCAACCCACTGGGGGAAACCAGAACCAAGGGAACCAAAACCCCCAAGGGGGCAATAATAATAAACGCCACAGGAGAAATAACAACAATGTTAAAACCATCTTCCCTTGTGCCCTTTGTGGTGAGTTCGGCCATTACACTCATCATTTCCCCCAAATCGTTGATTCCAAACGGTTAAAAGACTCTGGTAGTCTTCCCCCTTATCGAGCACCGCCTGTCCCTCAGCAGACACCACAACAATATGTGCAACAACCTCCTCTCGTCGTGCTGCAAAATCCTATTCCACATCAGGGTGTGATCAACACCCAACAGGACACACAACATCCCCCACCTCAGGTGGGACAATACCTCAACCCCAACAATCCAGCAGATCGCACAATTCTCCTCACTAGCGAGGAAGAAATCCTTCTGCAAACACGTAACCGACAGTATCACACACCCACTGAGTCTCCTTCTCTCCCTCCAGAGACAAACCCTACACCAACAAGACCCCCATTGGTGATTCCTCGCCCTTCCGCTAAACCACCGCTTCACATCCCTCGCATCCCATTGCGCAGGAATGTCCACAACCCATAGGCTAGGGCAGCTCATAACTATAGTTTGGTAGACGATTTAGCACAATCTCCATCTGCCATGTCAGTTTTAGAGGTCCTCCAGACTTTCCCTACTCAGCGGAAATCATTACTTTCTTCCTTGGGGGCAATCAACCCTGTAGATACCTGACTCATCACCTTTGATCTAGACAGCGGAGAACCTCGCCTTCCCGCCTTGATCACTTTTCAAATACCAGTAAAAATATGGAACATCACAGTTCATCAGTGTATCATCGATGAAGGTGCATCTACATGCATTATGTCCAAAACCATATGGCAGAATCTTGGTTCCCCCGAACTCATTCCCTCTGCCATCAACTTACGAGCTTATGACAGATGACCATCCTCTCCTGAAGGGCTCTTCCAAAATGTCCCCGTCGAACTCGGGGGAAAGACTATTCTCATTGATATCGAAGTTATTGACGCCCCTCTCGATTATAATATCTTGTTCGATCGTAGCTACATGTACACTATGAAGGCAGTGGCATCTTTCATCTTTTGGACAAAGATGTTCTCTCACAATGGGAAGATCGTTACTATTGACCAAGTCTCACATTATGAGCCTAACCCATCTTCCAACATCGATAACATTCTTCCTCTCATCCACACAAGCCACGACGCATATCCACTCGTCGAGATGGGTCCTGGGATTTTTAAAGATCCATCCTTGTTAGGGACGTACCATGGAGCACCACCACTCCTTCATCCTGCTAATCAAGTATGCGTCATATCATCTAATGGAACTCACACAGAGGATACCCTTCCTCCTACAGAGGCTTCTATCATATCTGACGTCCCACTCGTCGCAGAAACCCCCCCTCCAGAACCTCCTGGACACTAGTCAGCCCCACCAGTCCATGATTCCACGTCTCCCCAAGGACATATTCTAGTTTGGGAGACAGTTCCCTAAGCCATCACTCAAATTCCCTTCTTTTACCCTCCACCCCGTATCGAATCTTTTCAGGTATCCGCAACACTCACACTACCTAATATGGTGTTAGTAATCCCAGTTTGGTATTTGCACCCACCAGAGATGGTCCCTCGACCATCCCTCCCACCCCAAAAGGAAGGAATCCCCATGACGATTCCCATTCTTACTCCCACCACACCCCCACTCACTAACCCCCCTGCCACAACTGGGGGCAGGAGAAAGAAGAAGGAGCCCACAACTCCACTTCCTCCACGCATCCCACCACCTTGTGCCCTATGTGAGAAAGAGGGACACCAAACCAACAACTGCCCGTCTCTACCAGAGTTACAGAATTTGATTCCACTCAATCACACTCCCCCAACACTAGCCACTACAGCTAGTCCTGCCACTACTACCCCCCCTTCCAGTAGTAAAGGGTTGAGGACCAAATACGCTTGTGCTATATGTTCAGAGTATGGCCATTATACCCACCATTGCCCAACCCTGCCATGCTTTCAGCAGACATTGGCCGCAGTACGTCAAAACTTCCAGAACAATCCCAGTCCTGCTACGTCCTCCTCGACAAATATCACAGACATCCGTTATGTCACCACTTCAGTCAATGAACGTATGAGACACCCTTGCTCTCTCTGCGATTCATTAGCTCATTTTACATACCAATGTCCTATGATCCTTGAATACAGGCAATGCCAATTGACCCTGCTTCAACAGCTTGTAGAGACGATAATTGACATTACCTCGTCACTAGAGGATCTTCATGTCATTTCTCCCGAACCTGAGGCCCTCCCAATGCCTCCATGGTTCCTAGATGACCTATATGAGGATTCACCCCCCAACCCCCCCAACTCTCCTGCTCATTCCCCTACGGACATTTTACACCCAACCACCACGAGTACTCCTCCGTACTTCAATATATGGTTTATGTCAAGTGAACCCTCACCATCTCCTCACATCATTCCCCCTGCTTCTTCACCAGGGGGAAACCACACAACAACCGTCACCGATATCACTCCTCATGACCCCTTGTATTCCCGGCACTTCCAATGTGATGAGGAAATACTTGAAGAATTAAACCACCCAAACCTCCCCTAGGATGTGCTACACCATCGCGCACTCTTCTCTCCGCAGGAAGCCTACATGCCTCCTAACCAACACCCCGTTTATGTGGTCGAAACCAAGGATTTTATCCCATCCGGGTCTATCGACTGGTTCAAAAACCCTATTCCTTCCCCAGATGCTTTTGAAGAAGGAAACATGGCCAACATTTCCCCCACCATTAAAATCGACATTTCCATTAAAAATGGCATCGTTGAAGAAATCACCATTGGAGTTGCTTGCACTCCCCAGGAAATCACGGCATATAAATCCCTCTTCCAGGAATATAGGGATATTTTTGCCTGGTCATACACGGAAATGCCTGGCCTCGATCCCTCTATTGTCGAACATCGCATTGACACCTAGCCCAACATTACACCAGACTGCCAAAAACAATGACCACTACATCCATCCAAAGCTGCGGCTATCAAAGCCGAAATTGACAAATTAAGCATTGTCGGTTTCATTTATCCCATCGCCTATAACTCATGGTTTTTCAACCCTGTACCCGTTAACAAAAAACAGGGCACTATCCGAATTTGCACTGACTTTCGCGATCTCATTCACGCATGTCCCAAAGACAACTTTCCAATGCCCTTCATCGATCAAATTATCGATGACTGCGCCAGCCACGAGGCTCTATCCTTTATGGACGGATTCTCTGGTTATAATCAAATTCAAATTCACCCCACTGATTAGTATAAAACCGCATTCACTACCCCGTGGGGTACTTTTGCATACTGTGTCATGCCTTTCGGCTTAAAGAATGCCGACACCACTTTCCAGTGGGCTATGACATACATCTTTCACGATCTGGCTCATATCATCCTCGCCTACTTGGACAACCTTCCAGCTCGATCCAAGAAACACACACAACATATAGATGATTTACAAATCATCTTTCAACGGTGTCGTCAATACAACATCTGCTTGAATCCTCTCAAGTGTGTGTTCTGTGTCACCACAGGGTGCCTCCTCGACTTTATTGTTTCCCAAAGAGGTATTACCATGGATCCCCTCAAAGTCCAAGCTATCACTGAAATTTCGCCTCCCCGAAATTTACGACAACTTCAAAGTCTACAGGGCAAAGCTAACTTCCTTAGATGCTTTGTCCCAGATTACGCCATATGAACACACGGTTTCCTTAACTTACTACGTCACGACATCCCATTTCACTGGGACGACCACACCCAACAGTCATTTGATGATCTTAAAACAACACTTTCAAATGCACCTTTAATTAGTGCACCTAACTACAATCGCGACTATATCCTCTATGTATCAACATCAGCTATATCAATAGCCGGCGTCCTCGTCCAGCTAGGTGATGAAAATCGTGAACATGTCATTTATTACGTTAGTAAAAACCTCTCAGGACCACCCTTGAAGTATAAACACGAAGAGAAACTTGCTCTTGATCTCGTCCTCGCAGTCCAGAAACTGCGCCACTATATTCTGCTTCGCACAACAAAGTTCCTCGCAGATTCCAACCCTATGCAGTACTTGCTTAGCTGTTGGCAAGTTAAAGACAAATTTTCTCGATGGATCATTATCCTTCAGGAGTACAACCTCGAGTTCTCAACACCTAAGAGTAAGAAGGCCCTCGTTCTCACCGAACGTGTCACGGCCCTCCCCTCTGACACCACCAGTGCCCCCATCAACATCGACTTTCCCGACGAACATCTCTTTCACATCACTTCGGATGATCCTTGGTACGGTGACCTACTCGTCTATCTCTGCACTCAGAAGTTCGGTAACCACCTTTCACGAGATGATCATTGTCGTATTCTCCATCAGGCCCCCTGCTACCTCCTCATCAGAGACATCCTATATCGACAGGGCGTCGACACCATTCTTCGTCGATGCCTGACTATTGACGAGGCCGATTGAGTCTTAAATGACTGCCACATCGGTGCATGTGGGGGGCATCTTTCGGGCATATCCACTACTCAAAATATTATCTGAGCCGGTTACTTTTGGCCTACCTTGTTTCATGATTGCATTCATGCTGTGAAACGATGTGAGCAATGTCAGCTCTACACCAACAAAGCCCGAACTCCCCCCGCTCTTCTCCACCCTGTCATTACTACCGGCCCTTTTTTTAAATGGGGCATCAACTTCATGACTTGTAATCCCCCCTCTAGCAATGGTCACAAATACATCATTGTCGTCATTGATTACTTCACCAAATGGGCAGAAGCTATGCCCACTTTCAACAACACCGCTGACACCACAGCGCATTTTTTCTTTAACCACGTCATATCCCGCTTTGGAGTACCTCTCCAACTCATTTTAGATCATGGGAAACACTTCGAGAATGAGATCTTTGTCGAACTCTCATCACGGTTAGGATTCTCTCACGAGTTTGCCTCACCATATGACCCTCAGTCTAACGGACAGGTCAAAGCAGTTAACAAAGTCCTCAAGACCATGTTACAACGCATGGTTAATAAGCATAAAACCAATTGACATCATATGTTATTTTCTACGCTATGGGCTTACCGAACGGCTGTGAAAACAGCTACTGGTTTCACACCATTTCATTTAGTCCATGGGGTTGAGGCCACTCTTCCCATCTAGTGTGAAATTCTCACCTTACACACCGCAATTGAGCTATTACCTGACACTGCTCCAATGGATCAACGCTTGTTGAACTTGGAGTCTCTGAATGAATATCGTCGATCTTCCTTACAGAACAATGAGGCAGCTAAAAAATGATCCAAGGCTACCTTTGATCACCATGTCAACCTTCTCTCATTTCACGAAGGCGACCTTCTCCTGGCTTACGATATCGCTCATGATACCTTTGGCCACGACAAATTTGAGTCACTTTGGCATGGCCCATACATTATCCAACATTGCCTTACCAAAGGCGCATACATCTTGGCCTCCCATGAAGGATTCTCTCTCAAAGAACCCGTCAACAGGTTATACTTAAAGAAATTTTATGCTTAAAAGTAGTCATTCTACTTTAGGTTATTTTCTTTTTTAGTGTTTTTAATATTTGTTCTCCATCCTTCACGTCTAAACTATCATTTGTGCTCTTGACAGATGCCTCCTCCACCCACCTACCACTTTGGTTATGCCGACGGCGCCAGCCGTTGGACACAAAATCTTGCTTCGGCCACTTGGGCTCTCTACACCCCCTCACATGAAATGCTCCATTCAAGCGGCATATGCTTGGGTTCAGCGACCAACAACCAAGCCGAATACACTGATGTCATTGGCCTCCTGGCCGACGCCCAGAATCATCATATTCGTCACCTTAGCGTCTTCCTCGACTCTCAACTAGTCGTTCTCCAGCTCAACAATGTGTACTGCATCCGTGATCCTTGCCTCTTTCGCAAATACCTGTAGATTAGGATTTTATCTCGACATTTTGATTCCATTACATTTACACATATTCCAAGACAATTGAATCAAATTACAGATAACCTAGCTAATATTGTGTTAGACTGGCATATATCACATCAAGCTACCTCTACACATACATAAACATATCAAACAAAAACCTGTCACATCATATATATAGAATAGACATCATGAAAACCTTAACCAAAAACATGTAAACACCACATAGATCTCAAATGTGTATACTCATGTATATATAAAGGTCCACCATGCCATCTGAATGTTTACATACAAAAAATACAAGTATCCGCAGGCCAATGTAGCACCTCGATACAAAATGGGCTCACCAGCCTATATACAAAAATATATATACATCAAATGCATCAGAGCACCAGTCACGGTGCCTCTAGAGCACCACCGCCTGCTCCTCCCTCAGGCGGTGGTGGCCCACCACCACCTTCCCCAGGAGGTGGTGGTCCCCCCCCTTCCGGCCCCTCCTTCCCCAGTGACAGTCATCTGGTCGTCAACGCAGCAACCACTGCTGCTCATTGTACTATGGCCCACCATGGCAGCGGCACCCCCCCACACTGCTCCAAGAAAGTCTCATCCTGGATGCACAACCATATGACCTCTGGCACATCCTGTAACACCGTCTCTAGACGATGGCGTATGTCCTCAAAATCAGCTCCGACAGCCACCGGAGGAGCATGTGATGGCCCAGCACCAGTTTCATCAAATCGGTGCCTCCTCGCTGCCCTCTCAGGCTCAGTTGGTCGCACCATGGCGTCCTCACACCGACGTCTCTCTCCCCACGGCAGTCTGTCCAGTGATCTCTGCAACTCCACCTCGCGCCCACGAGGTGCCACATCTTCACATGCAAACAAACACCAGATAGTATCATCATCTATGTCATATACATAAGGCATGCTATCTCAAAAAACACAAAATATACATATCAACATCATCAAAACAACATACCTCGGTGGTCAAAAACCTCCCCTGGAGGTAGCACCATGTCCGGATCATCCCGAAAGTCAACCCCAGCATAGGGGTACCATAGTATCACTTGTGGCATCTGCCACCAGACCTATGTTGCCTCTGAAGTGAAGAAGTGGCCACCCTCGCCCCCACCATGGCGCAGCAACACGGTCGACCACCGCCTCAGTCGCGGCTCTCGCGCCCCAGGAGCACCCAATAAAATCCTAGGGCGCAGCATCAACACCCTCTCCAGAAACGATTCCACCGGGATCGACCCAAAGGAAAACTCCTTCGTATCAGTAGACCGACAGTGGTCCAACTACCCTACCATCCTAGCATGCAGCGTCAACCCCCCAGGCGAAATGCTCACCAGCCAATACTCTCTCCATGACCATCAGCTGGCCCCCACTGATCCTTTGGGTCGTTGGTGACCTATATACTCTCACAATCATTGCTTCTATACAGCAATGTGCCAGGGCATATATCGACCCAATGCTCACAACCGTCCCAAACATAAAGTTCTAACCTGAACAATATCTCTGGCCAACGGTCGCTAGGGTCAGATCCCTTGGTAGCACCGGCTCCACCTGTAGGGGCACACCCCAAAACGGGAGCCTAGTCAATAAGTACACATCCTCCACCACAGTGAAGGGGATATTCTCTCCTCACACAAGGAAGCAATGCAGCTCCCGACTCCACATCCAGATCAGGAACTGTAGGAGATACTCCTGCGCCCATATCAACGGGCACTCAAAAAAATTTGGCAACCCACAGGTTGCCAAAGTCGCTCGCACACCTGGCTCCTCAATAGCCATGGTGTCTCATAGCTAGAACCAATATCTCTCTCGCCAACCCACTGGCATCGTGCAAACTGTCCACCTGCAGCCACAACAAAGAGTCTTATATCAGCCCATGAGACCATCAACACCATCACAAAAATCAATTTACACCCGTCAGCTTTGCCTCTCAGGTGCGGTTGTTTCAACCCACAGGCGTGCACGAATGCGCACCTGTTAGCTGCACAGGCATGCTCTCAAGCGCACCTGTTACCTACACAGGCGCACAGTGGTGCACGCCTGTCCACGCCACAGTCGCGCACAAATGCGTAGATGTACAGCCGACAGGTGCGCACATAGTGCACGCCTTTAATTCCCTCACCAACGCCCCCATGCACGTCTTTTTGGTGGGCAGGCGCGCACGTGTGCGCGCCTACTTCCAGATCGCCTGCGCACGTGGGGCCCACATCCCCAAAATCCCTTTGTACGGCCCTCTGTACAACCCCTGCCCAAAAAAATGAAATCCTATTTCTATGCAAGATGATCAAACCACTAACATGATGCTCGCTAATCACCAATCGGATGCCTCACCCTCTCCGAATCTCCAAATCTCCTCTGAAAACTTCTCATCCAGTCACTATCGCAGCAGGTACAAATGAGGTGGCAATGTGGGCCCTACATCTATATATAGGCCTTTTTGTCAAACTTCCACTCACCATTCCGGGAGCCCATGGTGTCCATTTTTCGATCCGTCTTCAGCCACGGGATCAACATCCCGTCATCTACATCACAGCAGTCCCTGGGCCTCTTTTCATCCTGAGCCCTCGGGGTGCCTTTTTTTTAATACCCTGGTCAGGTACGCATGCACATATTCACGCTTATCAAATATATGCTCATATATTCGATTCTCTTCAGATATTGTTCACTTTGGGTATTTGGTTTTCATGTGTGCAGGTACTTGATCATCATATATCGGACAACCCCTTTAGGTATATACTCAGCACTGACATGTAGTCTTTCCCTCTGTATCGCACTTACATTTCCAGTCACACCCTCTGACATTTGTCTCTAGGATCCCCATTCCCGGCTCTGCAGTACCCACACCTCCATTTGCATCTTCGGTACTGTCACCCGGTAGCATTCTTACCCACATGAGTTGTCCCATTCATAGAACCTTCTAACACTTCTAACACTCATGTTGTTTTTCAAAACCCTTTAGGGATGGGAGTCCCGATAGTCTTTCATCATGTCGTGAATCAACCACATACTCCTCCTCATTTTTCTACCTTTCCCACATGGACTCCCAGATTATCTCTTCACGGTTCTATTTTTTGCCTGCACCTCTGTAGTATCATGAACCCTCCATTTCATCCACAATCAGTTTTCCCATCTGCAAATCTCCCTTCATTTCACCTACCTCATACAGAAACTCACCAATGGGGCCCCCACCCTTCATCGTCTTTTCGCGCAAATTATGCCTTGCATGGGCCACCCATATCACACTGGGGCAGCCATTTTTGTATTTGTACATTTCTCCCCAAAATTATTCATTATTTATTGTACAAACGCCTTTATTTCTAGTCATTACATTCCCTTTTTTGTCGTCACCTTTGGGCGACCTACTTTCCTTTTTTGGCCAATCGCAACCCATGTCACCCTTGGTTGGGGCACTACTTTTCATCCACCCTTGCCGGAATCATCCATTTCTTCAAAGTACCTCACAGGTCACTTACCTCTGCCCTCTGAATTTTTTCACCTTGTCCCGCCTCTGGCACAACTTATCCCTAGTCTTGTCGTCCCCCTGACACTCGACCTCGTTGAACGGTTGCGGCCACTTTTTTTCTCACACATACTCCAACCAAGGGAAGTCTTGAGTCTTCCCACATCTTGACTTCATCCATGTACCTATGCCACTTACTCACCTCAGTAGATTTCATGAATCCATTTTCTTCTGGGAGTCGCGTCCCCCTTTTTTGTCGACATCAGCACAGTTTCCAGAAGGGCGATAGTGTCTTGATTCTCATTATCCACTCAATGACAGATCTCGGACAGCACAGGGTGAAACACTATTGCTCCCTGCTGTCGTTGACCCCCATGACATTCGATGCCAACACTTTCTCATGTTATGGTGGGTCTTACTTTGCGACTATTGTAGTTATTTCTCTCATTTGCTGAAGACCTCTGAACTTGGCTGGGCTATCAATGCCCACATAATCACTGCTACTTATTACCGTGATCAATGCCTACTATTCAGAGTATGTTCATTTTCAAAATTATCTTCTACCTTTATCACAACTGCCCTCGAGGGCGCTGCAGTTGTCTACACCAATACTTCAGTCATCTTTTTTCAGAGTTACATGACACAAGCATGGGGCATGCTCGCCTCGTTTGTACACAGTTTTATATTTTACACACCTCATGGAAGGTCGGGTCCTACCAGTTCCTTTTCCCTCCAACAAATCGCTTTGGATGATCCCTCTATTGCTCTCTCTTACAACAACATTCTCAGTAGAAGAAACATTGATGGATTTCGGCTATACGTATGCTCCTAACCTCATCCATCAGGGGGCATCTGTTATCATTGAAATTTCATCCGCACATGGTTACAAGAAATCAGCATCGTCAAACAGTGATGAAGTCATCCATGGACCTGAATTAATACCACAACATTCAAAAAGGTCAAAAAACTATACAAATTAGTGAAAAATTGAAGAGCGTTATGCAGACATTGGGTGCGTGCGTGCATGCGCGGAACAGGAATGCAAAATTCGTGCATAGGCACATGATGCGCAATTGTTAGTGCAAAAATCCACGCACCTACTAAACAGCGCATTTATGAGAGTGGTCGACCTCCCACCCACTTATGGTTCAACTCCCAAGCCGATTTGACCCTCAAATCTGGACTGGATCCGACTGGTGGGCTGGTCAAAGACCTAAGAATGCCCTAATTGGCCTCTTTTCACACTACAAAACAGTTAAACAATAACCCAAATGAATGATAAAAAAAGCCATGGATGCACCTCATTTTCTCAAGGAATTCAATGTAATGTTATGCTACCTCTATTGTCTTGAGGACTCCATCCTTGTCAAGAGCATATTGGCACCATAGCATTGGACAATCCACCTCACACATTGAGTGGATTTGTAAAGAGTTCTTTCATCACCATTTTCCATTTTTCTTTGTTGTAAGAAGAGCTAGCTAGTGRGGGTCCAAGAGCCYTCCCTTGGAGGAAGAAGGGACTCATAGTCCCCTTTCTTCTTGGTGCTTTGTTTTCACTAATAGATCAGCCTCAAACATTGGTGACATGGGTCTTATGGTTCTTTTTGTTTCTATGTCCCTATGCTCATGAATTTAGTTTTTATTGAATCTCTTAGTTTAATTATTAATTGTAGTTTTTATGTTCTTTCCCTAACTCTTTCCTTTACAGTTGTCCTGCTCAGCAGACCCAACTGAGCTTGCAAGCACCTCTGTTTTTCTCACCAAGGTGACGAAAGAGGCGCAACAGTTGTTTTTGGCGAGATGTTTGTGATGTAGGGACAAATTCTAGATTCTTGCATGCTCTCCCTTTCTATAAAAGGATCAAGCACACATCCTCATATGGAGCCAATGCTATCCACCAGTTTTTGCAAGATGGATTTCATGAAGATCCGCTAAAGAACGAGCAATCAGTGCTCATATATGCAGATTTCAGTGATTTAGCAGGCCTTAAAAGGGCCCCTTTTTTCCCCGCATTTCCACCATTGTAATAAATGTCCTAAGTATGAGAGATTGTAAAAGGCTATTGACCACCCTTGATATAGGAGTGGACACATACTCCAGAGTGTTTTTTTCTACTTGTTAATTTTTTTTTCTGCTTGCCTTAGTGAGAGATTAAAAAATTTCTAAGTTTTTTCACTCAGAAGACTTGCTCCAAAGACGGAGTATGTGTTGACAAGCATGTCTTGGCATGGAAAATCCAATGTATAGTGTATGAATGTATATGATCTCATACTAGGACATAGTGTCTGAGTCATTTGGAAATTGCCGCTAGGTTTGATAGTTTTTTTTTTTTAAGTTTTTAGTGAATTAATTAAATTCCCGCAAAATTGGAATTAATTAATTTTGAGTCAATAAATGTAAAATATATGGCATCAAACATTGTCACATGTCATATTTATAGTCGTTTTCTAGTCCAGAGCATGATGTAAACCCCTATTTCCCATCTTTCGAGACTAAAAAGTGATTATTATCACTAAAAAAACATTTTTACTCAAAAATTATGGAAAATGGGTAATTAATTAAATCTCCTAAATTCTAGGAGAACTGGAGAACATGTTTTAGACATGTTTTTTGTGTGTCCCTAGTTGACTAAAGGATTAAGGTGAGTTAACGAATGGGGAGGTTGACTTAATTATATGACATGGAGTTGGGAGGCGTTTCCAAGGAAGGAACTCGACTCCCATCCTAAGTGGTGCATTCCCTAAACCCTAGCACATTAGTTAAGGGACCCACGCATCCCTTAACTCCCTCTCTCACTCGCACTCACTTCCACTCATATCCCCTTTACCTAACTCCCACTCCCCTTCACCTAACTACACCTCCACTTAACTATACACCCTCTCCCCTTCACTCCCACACATCTCATCCTCATCTAGTGCGCCACTCCCTCATCCCCATGCATTACCTAAACCCTAAACCTAACCCTAAGCGAATGCATTACCTAGGGATTGTCACCTCCATTCCTATTTAAGAGAGGGTCGACCTCCTCATGATTTAGTCGAATGTTGGGCAATAAATTATTGTAATGTTATATCTTCTTTTGAAATAATAAAGACTTTGGAGCTAGCTTCGGTGTATGGAGTCAATATGTGGATGAATGTTGGATACATGAGGTGATGTTGTATTGATTTTATGCATAATATATTTACTATTTGTCTAATCATAGGGATATTGTTATATAGATGGAGTAAGTTTCTTAATTTGTTTATTATGAAATTTACTTGTTGATCTATACTCAAACATATAATAGCATGTGTGTTTTTGCTTAAACTAATGTGCTCTTGAAGCTTGTTGTGTAGAGAAACTCCAAATATAGGAACTTGCAGGTATCAATTTTGCATATAGCACCAATCTCTTGGAGAGGCAAAGGATATTGGTTGCTTCCTCTCTTCTTTCCAAGGAGTTCTTCAAGAAGACATTCACCCTCTTATTCACATCAAAGAGAGCCCCATAGCTAAAAAAATTCCAAGCTCAAGAGAAAACTCAAAACTGATAAAACTCTTTCCCCTGCCCTCTTTTCTTTGATTTCATGCAAGTTAGAATAAGTCAATATTTCTTTCTTAAACATATAAAGGTTTGCATGCATGGTTTGCTACATCTAGGCTGAAATTTTTCAATTTTAAAGGTAGATCTAGTCTTTTTCATCTAAGTTTTAGATTAAGAATTTTTTCTTAGCTCAAATTGTTTATCAAGATGTTTAGAGATTGTATGTTTGATGTCCTAAAACATAAAACATAAGTCTTTAAAAAGAGCCTAATTTAGGATTGTTTAAAGCCTAAAAAGGCTTAAAAACTTTCCCCTTTGCCTTATAAAAATTTCCAATTTTGTTGGTAAATTTTTTTAGTTGTTTAGAACAGTTTTCTATCATTTATAACTTAATCTATTTGTTGTTTTGTTGCAGCAAGTACAGATCCAAGAGGATATTTTTCTCATTTTGGGTGAAATTCAAGACTTTCAGGGACCCTGGGGGATTGTGACTTCGCCAAAACGAAGTGTCTCTTTTATTATTTTCCTCTTGTACTCCTCTTAATGATCCATTAATAAGGATCCCTCTTCTTCTAATAGAGCTAAAAGCTTCAAGAGAACACTAAGTTCTCCATTGTAATAAGTAATAAAAGCGGGCCCTTTGTGCCCAGTTTCTTCATCCCCTTAGGGGGATTGGTGTTGTGGTTTGTCTTTTTTTCTCTTTGAGTTGTGCATGATTAAGATATAACAATCAAATACACAAGTCAAATATGCCAAACACATTACAACACTCTAACTTCATGCATTCTAAGCTAGTTCTTAGATTCTCATGCAATTTTAGTTTCAAGTAATTTTCTTGCTTCAGTCAATTTTGAAACAAAATTTTCAAGCAATATCTTGTTGATCTCTATATAAAATATAAAGAAGGGTATATAAACCTAAGTGTTTCAATTAATTTCTTTCTTTTATTTCAAGTGTTTGTACAAGTGCCTCAATTACAAAGCAGGGTGGGTGATCTATCTTTTCATTTTCATCAAAGTAATTGAACCTTGCTAGCATAATTAGGAAAATCTTCGAGTGGTACTATTTGTCTAAAACATCTACCCTAGGTGGAGTATGTCAAATCACCTGGAAACTCACCTTATTGGATTTCCGACACACCCAGTTGACAATTTTTAGATTGGTGAATAATACATAAGGGGGCCAAACACTTTCACTAATTAATTACAAAATTAACCTTAATAAAATCTTCGATCTACACTGCCCACGAATCCCTTTAAGGCACTGGTTAAAACATACTTTCAATCTTTATTATGTGAGAAATGTTACTTATGCATGTTATCTAATCTTCTTTATGCTCTTGATTATTGCATATGTGGTATCCTTCGATGTATAAATGTTTCATGAGCAAATGTTCTTTATGATGATATATGCCAAGTAGTGTGATCGAATTTTATTTTTCAGCAATAAACTCCTAGGCTAAAGTATTTTTATTTCTTATTTTAGAAAAGCCTTAGTTTTCTTTTATAGGGACTACCCCCCTTGGCTTCGCTAGGAGTTGGCCTAGACATAGGAGTTGAGAATCAGGTGACAACACCTTGACTCAAGACTTTCCCCCAAGGACACACTAAGTGGATTGAAGGTTTCTTCCACGTTACCCCAAGTGTGTATTAGGACAACAACAGAACTAAAGAAAAAGTTTAAGCCATAAAGAATTTAAGAAATATATATTCCTTAAAAAACGTTTTCAATACTCACATACATCTACCTTTAAATCCCCATCCATTTAATAAATCGTTCCTTGACTTGTATACATATACATATATTTGACTTGTATATTTAATATTAAATTCCAAAAAACCTTCATCCCTTTCCACTACCATAAAAAACCATACCTTAAAGATTTTGAAAAAAAAATTCATACAAATCTTTTGAAAAAGGGAGGTCAATGCTCCTTTGGAGTATATAGAAAGGCGTCGAACTAAAATGAAGAAAAAATTGTAAGTTCACTACCGCGACCGACACTCCCTTTGGTAGGTAAGTGTTGACAGGCAAAATTGACCGCTCATCAACTCGAGGGGTGGATCCGGTCCAGGGTTGTCTAAATAAACCAAGACGTTTGGAATGATCCACTCCGACAGGTTTAGCGACTCCGTTGGCCGATCTAAGTCCTAGGAAAGTGAAAGAAAAACTAAACTAAAGAAACTAATCTAAGTGAAAAAACTAGCTACAACAAACTATAGACAAATCTAAAATATATATACAGTTTACTAACAAATATTATAGAGCAATAATTCTACTTATTAAATGTTCATCTATCAACATAACTAAATCTCAATTATATATGTGCAGTATTTACAGAATACAAATTTTGATCTAAATTTGCAAAAATCATTTGTAAATTGTCTTATGACAGTGAAGCTATTATTTTTTATTTTTATAATTTTTATGAGAAAGGAATAAAATGAAAGCTATCTAAACTAAGCAATTAAAATAAAAATCCTAATTGTAAATCTGAACTATAGAGATGAACAATGAAACATGTTCAGATTACAAGAATTTTATATATTAATTAACTAATTGAATAACACTAACAAACTGACCTATAGAGGCACTTCCTATTTGTCCTATTCACAGTACTCGATTTAGTTGTTTGATGGGAGAAATCTGCACCAGATTTTCCACAAGCTTCTTGTAAACAGGAAGCAACAATGCTCTTTGAATACGAATGACAGAACAAACAAGACATAAAACAACAACAATCTTATAGTCTGCAGATCATCACATTTAGATAAATCCCAGTGCGAAGATTTGTACATAACCGTTCATTTAACAAAGAAGATAAACCTTCTATTCATTAAATTCAAACAGAGTAATTGTTGTGAGTAAAATGAGATACATCAAATATGGAAAGAATTTGAATCATAACGCATTAACCTGTAACAAATCTTGATATCTAAAGTAGTCAATAATTTGATTACAAATTAAAATGCACAGAAAGTTGAACAAAAGTAAGATAAATTGAAGCTAAAGCCATACAACAGATCCACTTTTATTCGAGTCTGTATCATCATAAGTCCATATTCTTTGTTCTCCCAACAGTGATGAGTTGTTTACAAAAAATAATAAGTATATAAAGGCCACAGGGTGAAACATTCCCTGTGGAAATCATCAAAACTATTTGCAAAAGATATGGGAACAATCTCCCAAATCTCTATTTCTAACTAAGAATAACAACCCAAACCAAAACTATGTAACAAAAAGCATGTTCTAAACTGCCACAGCAGATCCAATTCCCATTGAAATTCGTGTGTACCTATAGATGGACAAAAATACATGTTGTTCAGATTGTATTTAATTGTAAAATCAACAGAAATCCAAATTTTATGACTAGCTACATAATCTCACGATTTTGTAGCTAGTCATATTTACAAACAAAATCGTTTTAGATTAATCCCATGATAACAGAAATGTATGCGATCAAACAAACAGAGCCTTTATTACCAATTCAAAACAAGCAAATCATTCTTGGTAAAACAAACCAAATCTTTTATGCCAATTCAAAACAAACAAAATCATATTGAATTAATCGAATGGTAACAGGAATGTATGTGATCTGTCAAACAACTCTTTTATTACTAATTCAAAACAGACAGAGTTGTTTTTGCATCAAAAACAACAAAATTGCTTATGCTAATTCAAGAACAACAAAATCGTATTAAATCGATTCAATCAAAATAGAACTATATTCGATTTAGCAAACAAATCTTTTGTACTAATTCAACACAAACACAATCGTTTATGCTAATTCAAAGTGAAATTATTCTTGCTAATTCAAAATAAACAGAATCATTGTAAAAACCTTGTTGAAATATCATACCTTGTCTGTAGGGATACGATTCGGTTAGGCTAATCTCGAATTAACAATGGCAGTGGCTGCCTCTACATTTTAAAGAGAACAGAGCCTGTTGTCTTTCAACTTGCTGACAGACTGCTTGATAAACCTTTGGATTGATCAAAGGTTTAACAGGGAGCAATATTGTAGAAGGGGGAATGGCAGGACAAGCAAGAGGGGTTCTGAAGCATAGGCATGGAGAAGTAATAACATTTCAGCAAATGCACACAGACCAAAACGCACCTTTCAGCCATGGAGAAGATCTGATATTTGACCTCTAAAGGACGAGCTATATCTCTCTGATAACCCAATTTATGAGGAAACCACTCATGATGAAGGTAAAGGGGCTAATTTCGGTTCTGGGTTTTCAAGGGTTTGATCTGATTCAAAACCGTTTGCCCAGAATCGCTCACGCAAAAACGTGTCTCTAGGAGACAATTACGGGGTTAGCCTAAGCAGTCTCCTCTGGCACTATCAAACCATAACAGAGTCTGGGCACCATGGGGTTCAATTTGCACTACAGGGGCCATAGGAGAGAGCACACAGTCATCAGGGTAAACGTTGAGGAGGTTAGACAGGCTAGGCACAAGACCAATTCCCACAGTTTTCTCAAAACAAGCAGAGGTAGCCTGAGATGCAAGGCAGACGTTTAATGCTTATGCATGCGGGTACAGTGGTGGAGTAAAATGAAACCATGCAGAACATTCATTTTGACATGTACAATCGACGGTGCCTTGGTAATTCAAATCATTCACATCACAATCCAAATCTTTTGCACACCAAATATCAAATGGATTATTCACATTCTCATCGAAAGCCATAACATTCACAACAAAAAGATTTTGACCAAAATGAAATATCAAATAACCATTTGAAAACCATAGTGCTCATAACCAACAATTGGTCTGTATGCTAAATCAACAATAGTGTTTGTATAATTCAAAGAAACCACTACATCGACCATTGCACCATGGGTTAATCACAATGTTCATGTGTTCTCATGAAACCATTGCACCAAGGAATTCGATCAAAGACAATAGAATATCATACCACCATTGTATCAAGGATTCAATCACAATCACCAGAATATCATTGCATCACAAACTTATAAAATGAGGTCATATTAACAAAAATGCAAAGTGAGTAAAGGTTTGGTGTCTTGCCAACTGTGTGACCATTATTGAGTTAGAGGTGAAATGACCACATGAACAAGATTATTTGTAATAATCTAGTGATGATTTTAATGCCATCGACATGACTTCCAACTCAAGGTTTTCACGCTTGCAGTCGTGAAAATGAAAACGAAAAGCAGGTGTGCAAATGCGCAAGATAATCGTGTTTTTTTATTTAAAAGATTGCGATGAGTATTAAGGGTTCAAAACCCTTGTGTGGGAAGCTTGTAAGGAAAAGATAAAAATACAAAATGGCTACCAACAGTAAGGTGAGTGTTGGCTCCCTCTAGGCACTCCCTCTAAGATCCCAGTGCTATTTTTGATCGACGCTCCCCCTAGACCTGTTGCCCAGCGTTGGCGCTCCCTTCGCAATGGTAGTGAAGCGCTGATGTAAAAATTTGACGCTCCCTTGCAAAAGATGAAACTGCTCGACACTCTATCAACGTTTCTCATTTTTATCAACTTCCAACTCGGCTTCCAACTCTTCTCTGATACCACTTGTTGTAATTTGAAAATGTGGAAACACAAATTAACATAATACAATCAATAAGATTGTAGACAAGAAACCCAACAATTTGTGTGGTTCACCCAAACATTGGGCTACGTCCACCAAGCATAGGCATCGATTGTCTTATTATTCAGATCAAGGAGATTACAACAAGCTCACACTCATCTCTCTCTCTCAGCCTCTACGGGCATACATCAATTTATAGAAATGTACATTATAAACTGATTATTAAATGTAAACTCATCCATATTCTAACTTGGTCATATTGGTTACAACCAACGCTGGATTATAGGATCTATAATCCTATTCATGGAAGAATTTGTTGTCACCAGTTTCCAACATAAATTACTATATTCACCCTTTAACGAATGTGGTTTGATGGTCACAATGGATGGGCCAGTCCAAACTACTCATCTCACAGCCTTACAAAATCAAAGGTGGAAGTTGTAGAGTCATTGGCTTATTATTTCTCCTTTCCTAGTCATTAGCCCTGCTCATAAGACACTATACACCTTCACGCCCATTGAAATTCTCATTTCTTAATTAGTAGGTCAAATGCATAGTTGGTTTGGTTTACTGTGAAAATCATTGTATACAGTCTAGCTTACCTTTGTTAAGTCATTAGTTCAATTCCATACATTAGCTAATTCGATTTATTATGGAATCACAATAAAAACAACTATCTCAGATTTTTGAATGGGTTGGAATGTTCATCAATTGAGAATTCTATCATTTGCAAACCATTCAATTGATTTATATAATAGTTCTTTCTTTGTGTACACCCAATTGATGCCCTCATCCATCATTACTTCCTACGACAATACATAAGAAATTAATATTAAATATATATTAATGTATTTGCAAATGGAGATGACAATGAATGGAAATAAAGTGATTTAGCTTTTGATAGCAATGAAACGCTTTTCCCTTCTAATATAGGGATATATATATATATATATATATATATATATATATATATATATATATATATATATATATAAGTCTTCGGAAATGATGACACTAAGTAGAGCGTTGATAATGCTTTAATTAATGGACAAACATATTTGATAATTCTTTAATTAATGGACAAACATATATGTTTGCATAATGGTGCATATCCTTTATCTTTTTGTTGTGCATGTACACTTAGAAATCCAAGAATATACATATTTATCAAAGTGGCATTTGGACTAGCATTGCACTCTTAGCTACATCCATTTATTTACGAATTAAAGCTTAACACTTCTATCACTCCGCTTAATCATATACTTCATATTCGTAATTAACTGAATGTGTTTTCTTTTTAAAGAGAAATGTGAATGAAGGAATATATATATATATCACATGTGTGAGATATTGGAAGTAATGTTTTAATTCTCGGATTCCTTTGCTCCACAGTCAGATGCAATCTTTTGAGTTTATGTCAGTCTTACTAGAGGAGTAAAGTGAGGTTAACAATTAGCTTGGGTAATTTGGAGGAATTATATGGGTCCCAAGCTAGTCCATTCTCCATTTTCATCATCAAGATCATTTCCACACAGTCCACTCTTGGTTTTGTGGCATTCTGATGATTTCCATAATTTTGGTTATTATTGGACATAATTTAATTAAATATAGTAAATGTGTTATTAGGACCATATTATCTGAAGAGATACATGAGTGTAATATCTCGTTGGAACCGGGGAGAAAATATGTAAAGGTTGGAATGATGAGAAAGGGATTTACGACATCCAGAAATGTCTTAGAAGCCAATTAATCACTTTCTGGTATTACAAAAGGGTTATAAAGTGAATTTAATCTTCATGTGGATTTGGTCAAAGAGAAAAAAGATCTAGAAGGGGTTTGGAGAAGTATAAAGGAAGGGTAGCACTTCGACTTTCCTCATTATGATTTGATCTCTTATTTGGAGTGCTCGTGAGAGCCAAATTTTTGTTGGGGTTTGACAAAACCCTTCCATTTGATGCTTGGTTTTGGTCATGAGATATCCACCCTAGATAGACAAGAGGAAGGTGTTGAAATATTGTAACTGCAAAGAATATTCTAATTATTATTGAGTTATTATCATGTATATCAAATCCCCTTTTGTGGATTGATCATGTCGAGACTTATGTATGACCAAATCCCCTTTTGTGGATTGATCAAACCCTAGTTAAATGGTGGTATTTGAGAATTTGACCCCTAGGGATAATTAAAGTCATTTTAACCACTAGTTCAAGAAGCTATCCCTTCTTGGTGAAAACGCATAACGCTAGCACCTCCCATCTAGTACAAATAAGTGAGGATGGTGCCTCACTTACTCACTCACTCATTCACTCAACAAGTGCACATATTTTGGAGATAGTTGCAGTTGCAAGAAGAAGGAGAGAGAGACACATTGCTCAGTCTTGGATATTCTCTAGTGTTTTGGTCTTTGGTCTTGGCATTTTATTGTCAATCTATATTAAGGAAGATTTTGTTGGGTTTTCTTCCCCATGAGGGTTTCCCAAGATAAAATGTTGTGTACCTTGTGATTGTGTTTCTCTCAGTGATCCTACTTATGCTATTATTTTCTAGTAAATTGAAAATAACTTAATAACTACTCTAAATTTAACATGGTATCAGAGATAAACTGGGTAGAGCATCTTTCACTGGGTAACCAAAAACGCCATTGTTGTCGTACAAGAAAATTAGGGATTTTTGTTGGAAGGGAATTTTTTCCCAAAAACCATCTAGGGAAGTGCAACCTAACCTAGTGAACTCATTGGCATCTTGAGTGCACCTTTTCAATGGCCAGATCCTCCAGAAAGTGAAACCCTAGTTTTTATTGGTACAAGAATACCAGAAAACCAAGAAACCAAAACCAATACTAGAAGTACCAGTCCATTTTTTCGCAGATCAATTTTTAAGGGGAAAAACTTGGAATTTTTTAAAACAGACAACTCCAGCCTACTTGCCTCAGCCGAGTGCATCTAGTCCCTAGATTAGAATTTAAAAATTTGAAGTTTGAAAAATTAAGGTTTCCTCATAAAACCCTAAGCTGCAGTTGAAGTTGAAGTACCAGTTGCAGTTTCGATTACAGTTGCAATATCAATATCAGTTGCAGTGCTAGTTCCTTCATACCAGTTGCAGTGCCAACACCAACCACAATACCAGTTGGAGTGAAAGCTTTAGGACTAATTTATATTATCCTAGTGCACCTTACCTTAGCAAATCTCCAGCTAACCTTGCAACACCCTTGAAGTTTTTAGAGGTTTAGTATCTATTACCATTTCTACGAGATGGTTCCAGTACCTGCAAATACTATCATAGGTAAGTATTTACATATGTTTAAACTATTAAGATTTAAAGGGTATTTGCAGGAGAAGGGGTATTTTTCCATAGATCCATAAGGATCTCAAATCCATCACATTTAGAGGAATAATGCACCCCATGTTTGATTATTGTGATATGCATCTATTTTTAATGACATCATCATGAACATATAGGTTATATGTTGAAGTTATGACCATCATACTAACCCTTGGTCAAAATTAAAGTCAATGTTTTAGAATGAGATTAGAGTTCATTCTCTAACTTAGATTCTGTCAAGATAGCATATTGTCTTAGGACAGGTTGAAGAAAGAACTTATTATCTTGAGTGAGGGAGACTTGGAAGAAAAGAAACACACTCATTCTTGAGGAAAAGACTCCAAGTTACAGGTTTGATTGATCAAGTTGATAAGATTCAAAGTTGCAAATGACAAGTTTGATAACTACCTCATTACAAGTAAACACTATAGTTGAGATAATATTCTTTGAAAAGTATTATACTTGGTAGCATGTGAGCATATTGAGATAAATTCTTATTGTAATCATTTACCAGATACAATTAACATCTCCTCTAGGAGAAAAATTCTTCTTTTGGTTCCAGGTTACCATGGAGGAATGATTGATCACAACACTAGAAGAGTGTTGCTCTCAGTATTGTATTTCTTACCTTTAACCCTTGATGCAGGCGGGTCACAAGTGATAACTCTAAAGGATCCACTATGATAATTTTTCTCACTATTTCTTTATTATTATTATAAATAGTATTATTATTGCCTATTGTTGTTCTTATTCCGAGCAAGTCACAGGTGCCCTAAGGAGGCTATAGTGACGATTGCAAGAGGAAGGATATTAGATAAGACATGAAGCAGATTATGTACATGACCATCTGCATTCATGTACCAGAGAATATGAATAAGCTATTTTTGAGATACAAAGTATCTCATATGGAGTTTGATTGTAAGGAGCAGAAGGATCCAAAGATGACCAAACATTAGAATAAAATGGATAATGAAGCTACCTTGAAAGGAAGAGGAATTTGTTTGAAGTCTGACTCAACTTTTCATAATAAGACTTGGTATACAACACCAAGTATATCCTCTAGAGACTATGAAGTCTTTGTAGACTCGGAATGAGCCTGATATCAGAGAGGATCAGATGGGAAAAGGAGACACCTTCCAAAACTCGCAAAAAAATGCTAAGAGTTGAGAAGGATAGCTCGTAGTCTCATAAACCTCTAGGAGACTTGAAATATCCTGAAAGTATCCTTTGTTTTAGTGAGAGAGAAGGAAGCCAGTCAGAAGGACTAGGATATGAATTTTTCCATGAGACTATAAGGAAAGTCAATGTTGACCTCCAAGATTGATCTAAAAAATCAAGCATGTTTCATATAATAGTATAAATATGTACAAAGAATAAATTATGTCTAGAGGATTCTCCCAACAAAAGGGAGAAAACTATGACAAGACACTTACTCCAGTAATCGAAGAAATTGTTCCATTGTTCATAAAGACAACCAGAAAAAACATGATTTTGATACCGTATGATATTCCAAGGGAACAATCCCTATATTTGAGATTGAGTTATCTCCAGTGCTAGATGGTGTAGTACATTAGTTGGTTCATGGATACATGAATAAAATAGCAGATAAAGTTACCTCCATGAAATAAGAAGAGATACTTTCAATATCAATTATTGATCCACTCTTAGTTTTAGATGAAATTGTTTCTGTGATAGAATAGAGGATCTACTCTTAGACTGCAACAATTACACTAGGAATAAAGAAGTTACTCTCAACTTCACAAATATAAGCTACAGGTGCAAATTGCTAGTTCCACAAGGAACAGTTGCAGGGAAAGTAGAGGACATACTCTAAGACAATAAGAAAGACAGTGTTTTGCATAAAGCACATAGAGAGAACATGATTGTACATATTAAGTTGTGGCTAAGAAAGTGTACCAGGCTGGTGCAAAGTGATGTGAAAAATTGATTTGAAGTTGCAGATATAAAGACTCATGTTTGCGAGTTGAAGAAGGCTCTGCATGGGTTGAAGAAATATCCTAAAGATTGGTATGGAAGAATTGATAGTTTTCTGACAAGCTTGGTCATTACCAAGAGTAAAGTTGACTCTAAACTTTACTTCAAGGTTATGAATTATGATCCAATTATATTGTTGATGTATGTGGATGACTTATTCTTAATTGGAGAATAAAAAATCATCAATGAATGTAAGAAGAAGCTCGTTGTAGAATTTGATATGAAATACCTAGGCCTGATGCATTATTTCTTAGGTCTTGAAGTTTGGAAGACCCCAGAGAATATCTTTCCTAACCAAGGGAAGTATGCAGTTGAAATACTGAAGATGTTTGTTATGTTGGAATGTAAATCCATGAACACACTTATGGAAACAAAATTGATGCTTCGTCAGAATTGGTTGATGCTACGATGTATAGATAGATTATTGATCCTTTGATGTATCTGACAAATACCAGGCCCAGTATATGCTTTGTCGTGAACACCTTGAGTCAATATCTGGCAGATCCCAGACATGGTCACCTTGTAGCTGCAAAGCATGTGATGAGATACCTTAAGGTTACGTTGGACATTGGTCTCTATTATACTAGAGATCATGACTTCAGATTGATTGGTTATACATATTTAGATTGGGCTGGAAGTGTTTATGATAGAAAGAGCACTTCAAGATGTTGTTTCATTTTGGGGTCAGCCATGACTTCATGGCTAGGAAGTAATCCAGTATTTCTCTCGACACGGTAGAAGCAAAATACATTGCTACATGTTATGCCAGTTGTGAAGCCATATGGCTTCAACATTTGTTGACAGGTCTATAATCTATTCGATATGGATATGGAAGCCACTGTTATTCTATGTGATAATGAGAGTTGCATAAAGATGATGGAGAACCCATTGCTCCATGATAATTCGAAGCACATATAAATAAAGTATCACTACATTCGTGATATGGTGTAGAGGGGATTTGTAAAGATCCAATATGTTGGCACAAATGAGAATGTTGCATATATGTTGAACAAGCCTTTGTCTCGTGTAAAGTTTGAATACTTTTGCGAAAAGCTTGGTATAGTCTGAAAGGACCTCCCTCGAAAGGGGGAGTGATGCTGACAATACTATGGTATTCTGACCAACAATGGGTAGATTAGTTAGGATTTCATATCCTAGGGGACTGATCATCTATGGAAATATCCTGAAGGTCTAGTAAGGATAGTCTGTCATAGTACCTGTGCATGTATATGCCAGTTGTGGTCAATAGTGGTAGCTCCATTAGGATTTTATATCCTAAGGAATCTTTTGATTTCTGGGTATATCTCGAAGGTTCAATAAGGATGGTTTATTAGAGTACCACATGGTAGCTCCATTAGGATTTTATATCCTAGGGAATATTATGATTCCTAGGCAAATCTCGAAGGTATGGTAAGGACGATCTGTCAGAGTACCACAAAATGTTGTTGTTGCACCTGCCTCATTCTATTGCTATATGATGATGATTTTTTTATCACAACCTTGTGTTGATGATGTTATTATCTCAACCTCGTTTTGATGATGTTGTTGTCTCAACCTGGTGCTGGTGATGTTGTTATCTCAACCTCGTATTGATGACGTTGTTGTCTCAGCCTCATGATGATGATATTGTTATCTCAACCTGTTGTTGATGATGTTGTTGTCTCAACCTCGCGTTGATGATGTTGTTGTCTCAGCCTTGTGTTGATGATTTTGTTGTTTCAACCTCGTGTTGATGATGTTGATTGATTCAACCTCGTGTTGTTGATGATGTTGTACCAGTCTTTTGACGTTGATGATGATGAACTAGCCTCATGTTGGTGAGATTGTTTCTCTAGCTTGATGCTAGTGATGCTGATGTTTCAGCTTCATGCTGACAATGATGATGATGATTCTATTCTAGATCCATGTTGTAAATTATGATGATGATTTTATTCCAACTTCATGCTATGAATGATGATGATGATGCTACTCCAACTCCATGATGTGAAATATGATGTTATTGATGATGAGAAAAAATTCTGATGATTTATAGATATGGTAGTCAATGTTCCATATGTTGATGATGTTATTTCCCTCTCTCTCTCTCTCTTGATGATGTTGTATTGAGTTATGTCTGTAGAATATCCTTCTTTTTAAGGGGGAGTGTTGAAATATTATAACTGCGAAGAATATTCTAATTATTATTGAGTTATTATCATGTAGATCAAATCCCCTTTTGTGGATTGATCATGTCGAGACTTATGTATGACCAAATCTCGTTTTGTGGATTGGTCAAACCCTAGTTAAATGGTGGTATTTGAGAAGTTGGCTCCTAGGGCTAATTAAAGTGGTTTTAACCACTAGTTGAAGAAGTCGGCCCTACTTGGTGAAAATACATAACCCTAGCACCTCCTAGCTAGTATAAAAAAGTGAGGATGGCGCCTCACTTACTCACTCACTCATTCACTCAACAAGAGCGCATATTTTGGAGATAGCTACAGTTGCAATAAGAATGAGAGAGAGGTGCATTGCTCGGTCTTGGATTTTCTCTAGTGTTTTGTTCTTTGGTATTGTCATTGTATTGGAAATCTATATTAAGGAAGTTTTTGCTGGTTTTCTTCATGATGAGGGTTTCCCAGGATAAAATGTTGTGTACCTTGTGATTGTGTTTCTCTCAATGATCCTGCCTATGCCATTATTGTCTAGTAAATTGAAAATAACTTAATAGATTCTCTAAATTTAACAGGAGGTCTATTCAGGATTTCAACTGGAGCTTAATCTTCTTGTAGGTTGTCTTCATTCTAGAGAGAATTGATTTTCTTAGAGGATTTGGGGAGCCTTGTGAGGAGGTTGATCCTCTTTATTTTCATAAACATGGCTAGGGAAGTTCGTGGGGTTTCCTTGAGGGCTGTGAAGATACCCCAATTATCTCATAGAGGAGCTCGTGGGATTCTTAGAGGGACTACCTCCATTCCTACAGGCCCATGCGGTTTCTATAGGTCATGACATTCATCCCTTTGCAGAATCATGGATCATGGAGAGGTTTTGGTCCATTTTAAGAGTTGATCTATCCAATTTACAGACCTATGGAGAATATAAAGGCTCACTGAGGATATTTACAAGTCGTGAGGGTAACTTGAGGGGAACCGTGAGCTCGTTGGGTAGAACAATGAGGTTTTTCATATCGTGAGACATTCTTGGTAGAGTCGAGAGGATCTTGGAGGGGCCATAAGATTTATTGGAGGGTCGATCTACCCACAGGAAGGTTGTTCTTTCTTAGAGATGACAACAACATCTACTAGGAGAGCCAAGGGACAATTTCCAGGTTTTGAGTGTTTATTGTATTTATTAATGTATTGAATTTTCTCTAGCCACTAATGGGATATTTGTATTTTTGTTATGTGTGGATTCCATCCATAATAAAAATTCCATGATGTATTTCCTATTTCATGTATAATGGAATTTATTTTCATATTTTTGACATAAATATTCCATTAAAAAGGCATGCACACTATTTGTGGAAAGTTATCATCTAGGTTTTCCATTAAAATATATGTAATGAAAATTGTTTTTCAAAATCATAGAACCAAATATAACACAATTTTAACAATAAAGCATTAATATCCTAGCTTATATCCATTGAGGGATATTACAGTGGTATCAGAGATGGATTTCCTACCAGCCCGAGGGGAAAATTAGTAAGGATTTATTTCAAATTGTGTACATACATGGAATTTTCATATTGTTTTCGTTAAGTGACCAACAATGCAATGGCTTAAGAAGCTAGGTAAAAATACAAAACACAAGAGGCAACTAGAAACACTTGCATACATGCCTTATTGCTAGAGTATCTAGCATTGGGTGAGGAGATATCTGCAACTTTGTTCTTTCAAGGCTATTACACCATCAAGTATGGAAGTTGGCCCAAGTATTTGGATGAGGATTCCTTGAAAAGAAAGTGGAAGAAATGGATGAGATATGAGCAGAAAGGATAGGTGGATGAGCGTACATCTATCCATGTTGAGGACGTGTGCATAGAGGAAGACCAAAAAAAACCTGTGATACACCATTGGAGCCAATCGATGAGGTCGACGAAAACAATGTGTTGGATGGATATTGTAAGTTTCAAACCTACGAAGTAAAGCAATGCATATAGATTCTTAAGCAAGACAAAAATTAATCAATGGCGCATACACAGAGTACACAAAGATTTTATACTAGAAACCCTCAACCGGGAAAACCTTATATTCATTATATCGAATTTCACCATTCACCATACAATATATACAATGTTTTTAGGTATTTCGTAGATACCAAAACCCTAATCCCTTAATCTGGGATTAATTTACAAAACTGGTAAAAATAGCAAAATCCGCTAAAAATAGAAAAAACCACCCAAAAAAAAAATTCAGGGTACTGCCCTAGGATACCGCCTGTTGTCGAACGCTGCGCATAATTGGGGAGGGAATACCTGCCCCCCCTGGGACCCCCCTAGGAAATCACCCAACACACACGACACAAACAGAGCACTAGTGCGAGGGATTGTCATACGTAGTTGTCGTATCTCACATGCCCACACACACACATGCAAAGAATATAACACATACCCAACATTCTCCCACTTGTTGTTTTCTTTGCATCCAGGGGTCCAGGGGATTATATAGTCAACAATCTAGGGAAGCAATGCCCATTGTTACTCTACACCAAGAGAAATTTTCTGTGCTTACAGACTTTGTCAATGAATCTGTATCATTCTTCAAAGTGTCAACCTTTTCCAGCAACACCTTCTTTTCCTCAACCATGTCTCTCACAAAGTGATATTGAACATCAATATGCTTTGTCTTCGAATGATAAGATAGGTTCTTTTCCAGGAATATTGCACTCTGACTGTCATAGTCTAATCTCACTGCTTGTTGTACCAACCCAATACCTGAACACAATATTTATAACCATACTGCTTCCTTGCTTGCATGAGTGGCTGCCATGTATTCAACTTCTGTAGTTGAGAGTGCCACTACATCCTGTCTTTTTCTCATCCAAATGATTGCTCCTCCAAATAGGTTAAACACATACCCACTTGTAGATCTTCTGCGATCCAAATCTCCAGCCCAGTCTGCATCAACAAATCCATGTATGTCCACCACTCTGTCCAATCCCGGTCTTCCTTGGTACCACAATCCATAACTGGTGGTGCCACGAAGATACCTAAAGACCCTCTTTATTGTTGTCCAGTGCTCCTTCCCTAGTTTTGACATATACCTGCTCAAAACTCCCACTGCATGTGCAATGTCTAGTCTAGTACAAACCATTGCATATATCAAACTACCAATTGCACTGGCATATGGAACATGGGACATGTCCTCTTCTTCTTCCTGTGTCTTGGGACACTGATCTGCAGATAACTTTAAACCTATAGGAATAGGAACCTTGACCGGTTTACTTCCATGCATATTAAACCTCTGCAATATCGTCTCAACATATTTTCTTTGATTCAACCAGAGTTTCTCGTTTTCATGATCTCTTTTAATCTCCATTCCTAGAATGAAGTTAGCAGCACCGAGATCCTTCATGTCAAATTTGGAGGATAGTTGTGATTTCACCTCCTTTATAACATCCATGTTATTTACTACCAACAACATGTCATCAACATACAACACTACATAAATGAAGTGATCACCAACCTACTTGGAATATACACAATGATCAACCCTGCTTCTTACAAATCCCAATCCAAGGATGTATGTGTCAAACTTTTGGTACCACATCCTAGGTGATTGCTTCAGACCATATAGTGACTTATTTAGCTTACATACCAGCTCTTTCTTTCCCTTCACTACAAAGCCTTCTAGCTGCTTCATGTAGATTTCTTCTTCCAGATCCCCATGCAGGAATGTTGTCTTCACATCCATCTGTTCCACTTCAAGATCAAAAGTAGCAGCAATAGATAAAATAAATCTAATATAAGTTAACTTAGCAACATGGGAAAAAATCTCACCAAAGTCAATTCCCTCTACCTGGGAATAACCTTTTGCTACCAACTGAGCTTTGTATTTATCCACTTTACCTTGTGCATTAAACTTCTTCTTGAACAACCATTTTCTACCAACCGATTTTCTTCCAGCTGGAAGCTCAACTATATCCCATGCCTCATTCTTATCCAAGGCGTCCATTTCTTCAACCATGGCCTTCTTCCAGAATTTACTATCCTCTGAATTCAGTGCTTCCCTAACAGTTATGGGATCATCATCAGTAATAGATAAAACAAAATTGGAATGAAAATCAGGTGGACTATACCTTTTTGGTTGCGTTCTATCTCTCACTGATCTCCTCAATACTAGGGTATGAGGTTCTTATTCTTCTTCTTTTGCTTCCTCTTCTTCAAATGATTCAGATTTTGCATCATCCAACTCAAGCTCTATTTTCTCAGGTTCGTCTTGCATTGGTGGGAATTCCTATTTGGACACATCTTTTACCTCTCTGAAAACAACATCTTGACTATAAAAAAATTTCTTGGTTTCTGGGTTCCAAAGCTTATAACCTTTCACACCATCTTTATAACCAATAAAGATACACTTTTCATCTTTATTATCCAGCTTACTCTTGTTTTCCTTTGGAACATGTACATAAGAATCACAACCAAAGACTCTAAGATGTTGAAGAGAGGGTTTCTTTCTAGACCATAGCTCGTGTGGAGTTTTATCATCTAACACCGATGAAGGTGATCGATTGACCAGGGAACATGTTGTACCCACTGCCTTTGCCCAGAATTCTTGTCCTAACTCGACACCGTTGAGCATGCTCCTTGATTTTTCCATCAGTGTCATGTTCATCCTTTCTGCAACTCCATTCTACTGAGGAGTGTATGGAGTAGTCTTCTGCCTTGCTATACCACACTTCTTACAGAATTCTTCGAATTCATTTCCGTATAATTCTCCACCATTATTTGTTCTGAATACCTTTATTTTCTTCTCTGTCTGATTTTCTACCAAAGCCTTAAACTCTTTAAATTTATCAAGTACCTCGGATTTCTTTCTAAGAAAATAAATCCATGTGTTCCTTGAAAAATTATCTATGAATGAAACATAATACACAGATTTACCTTGGGATGGAACAGGAACAGGTCCAAACACATCACTGTGTATCAACTCTAAGATCCCATTTTCTCTTGTAGCACTAGATGGGAATATTACTCGATTCTATTTACCATTTATGCAATGTTCACAAAAATCAAAATCTAGAGTGCAATTATACATACCTTCAACCATACCTTTACTGTGTAGTGTTCGAAGGCCCTTTTCTCCAATATGCCCTTGTCTTTGATGCCACAGCATGGTCTTCTTTTCTGGGACAGTATTGGTCTTGTCTCCTTCATTTCTCTGCTCAAGGACAACATAACTGTTACACCCATTAGTATAAGTGCTTCCCAACAACTTGTACAGATTTCCACAACGAACTCCCCTCATCAACACCATTGCTTCTCGTACCATCTTGCAAGTGTTCTTTTCAAATAGAGTTTTCACTCTTGCATCACCCAACTCGCTTACAGATATTAGGCTCCTGGCTAGTTTTGGAATGTGTAGAACCCCAGGGAGAGTTCTAATCCTTCCATCATTTAGTAGCAACTTAACACTTCCATGTCCCAAGATTTTTGTTGTCGAGTCATCTCCTAGGAATACATCACCACCATCATATTTTTCATATTCACATAACCACTCCCTGTGAGGAGTCATATGGTATGACACACCTGAGTCGATCAACCATACATCACGGTCTGCATGTGTACTTGTAGATGCTGGGTAAACATCACCTCCTTCTTCAGTGGAGGTTTTTGCCTCTGTGGAAGAGGTACTATCAGATCCCTTTGGTTTTTCAACCTTCTTAGACTTGAATCTTTCTTATAATGCCTTGTTTTACCACACTTCCAACATTTCCTCAAAGATTTTCTTGGAGACTTAGATCTACCTGTAGATTTAGATCTCCACCCTGAAGGCTTACCAGGGCTCTTGTCTTGGGTACGCCCTCTTACAGATAAAGCATTTGTGTTGTGACCATCCATTCTTTTTTTCCTCATCTCTTCAGATAACAAGGATGCAACTACATCCTCATACTTCAATGTAGATTGAGTGGTACTAGTTATTGCTACAATCAGATTATCCCAAGAGTCTGGAAAAGAACATTAAAAAGTAATACACTTATCTTCTTATGCAATCGTAATATTAACAGAGCCAAGTTGACTTACCAGAGTATTAAAAGCATTTAGATGTTCTGTCATAGAATCTCCATCTTCCATCCTAAGATGATACAACTTCTTTCGAAGAAACAACTTGTTTACCAGGGACTTTGATTGATACAAATTCCCTAACTTATCCCATAGTTCCTTGGTTGTAGATTCTCCTTAGACATTCAACAACACCGAATCTTCCTGGCAAAGTTGAATAGTATTGCTTGCTCTTCTGTCCAACTTCTCCCAATCTTCCTTCGACATACCAGTAGCTGGTGTACTAGTAGTTTGTGTACCAGTAGCCTGTGTGCTAGTAGACGGTGTACTAGTAGGTTGTGTACCAGGATCCACAACGATCCATTGTTCTTTGTCTACAAGAAGGTCCTCCATCTTGAGCTTCCATAGCTCAATTTTTTTACTATTGAACTTCTCTATCTTGATTCTAGATGAGCTTTCCATTCCTCTTTCTATACTTGAATCTCCACTACAAAAGATCCCACTAAACCAAGGTTTATCACAGACCCAAGATAAACTTGATCTATTAAGACAGAGCCAAACCCTCAACAAAAAAGGCATCCCTCTGACGCCAAAAATGAGCTCTGATACCACATGTAAGTTTCAAATCTGTGAAGTAAAGTAATGCATATAGATTCTTAAGCAAGACATAAATTAATCAATGGCTCATACACAGAGTACATAGAGATTTTATACCATAAACCCTCAACTGGGAAAACCTTTCTTATATTCATTATATCTATTTTCACCATTCACCATACAATATATACAATGTTTTTAGGTATTCTGTAGATACCAAAACCCTTATCCCTTAATCTAGGATTAATTTACAAAACCACTAAAAATAGAAAAAACCACCCCAAAAAAAAAAATCGGGGTGTTGCCCCGAACGCTGCGCGTAACCAAGGCGGGGCATACCTACCCCCCCCTGGGACCCCCCTAGGAAAGAACCCGACACACACAACACAAACAGAGCACTAGTGCGAGGGATCGTCAGACGCAGTTGTCATATCTGACGTGCCGACACACACACATGCAAAGAATATAACACATACCCAACATATATGATGTTGATGAAGAGGATGTGCTAGCACCTAACCATGATGAGAATTTAGTACCTTATGACATGCATGATGATGTAGCCATGATTGTACCAGCACATGACAAGGGTTCAAAGCTATGCAACGAAGAGGTTGATTTGGTGGACGCAAACAAATTGGAAATATTGTATGAGAAGGATAGACCACATGAGTCCCATCATTGCACAATATCATATAGTGAGTGAGTTGGTCTATTGTGTGACATACCATGCCATGTTGATGAAATGATATTGCATGAATTGGAGAACTAATTATTGGTCACAGAGGAGAAAATTGTGAAGGTGTTGATGAGGGTAGATGGTGCTCATAAGTTTATTGAATATATTATGTGGAAATATCATATGGAGAGATAAAAAGGATTTGCATATGGGATCACTAGTACCCAATTACGCGTCATCAAAGAAGCAATAGAGAAGATAAATTTGAGTACTTGTAGTTGTTCATGGATAATGACCTTTCTCTCAAGTTCATTAAGGACAAGGAAATGGAGGTTGAGTATCTTTGTTACCAGTTGAGTTTTACACGCTCTCCATCATTAACAACAACAAAGACTCCATCATCCTTGGCAGCCATGACACATGAATATGTGAGTGGCACTCATGATTCGAGGAAGGAGCCTCTCATGACGATCCCTCATGAGGAGCATTCAAAGTTACAGGTGCTTGAGGAGATGATTGAAACAAAGGTTTTGAACATGTGCTTGCTTTGCATTGTAGGAATCATGAGCTGCTTCAGTTGGACATCCCACTAAAGGATCAAGGCTTAGCTATGGATGATACAATTGAGAAACAATTGTGTGGACCAGGGCTCAAAGAAGTATATGAATCCATGGATTGGGTGGATAGGTATATGATAGAGATGTGCATGCTCTGAGAATAGGTTTAGGTGAAATTAGTAGAGTGATGGATATAGTATCACCTACAAGATATAGGATGATACAAGAGGATTCAATGATCAAAATCTATTTTCAAGGGTATTTCTTGGCACACGAGAGTGCACATTTTTGTTGTGGGGTTTTTCCTCTAGGTTGACATAGGCGCGCCACCCAGGGCATGTCTTATCACTGGACCTTCTCTTCTTATTTAGCTAGAAGAACTGAAAAGATCTTCTAATTCCCTATCGAGAATTTTCCACACCCACAACAACTCTCCAACTGACCTCCCTTGACGATCGGGGAATCAACGTTGCCCTCTTTTCTTTGTGATCGGGGTTCCCGTTATCGGGATCTTGACACCAGTGATGTTCTGGTAACTTGGATCACAGATCCCTGATCTCCGATGCACTCCTTTGTTGCCTTAGCCCCACCTGGCTAAGCCTTCAGTCCATGCGACCACTCTCTATAAGACCTCATCCTTATATCCCTTCTGTCGGGGTTTCTGACTTCAAATTCCTAATGCTCCTCAAATTCCCATTATCCCTCTAGGCTAAGCTCCTGGGTCCACATGACCTCTCCTTATATGACCACGGTCATATCCCTCATCGGAGTTTGAGACTTTCCGGTGTCAAAATACAATTGTCCCCAGGACCTGCGATTTCCCGAATCCCCACACGCCTTTTTTCCACAATAGCCCTCCTAGATATAGGCCTTGGCCCATATGACCATTAACCCATGACCATGATATTATCCCTGTCGGGGCTACGGGATTTCAAAGTCTACAAAACACTTACCCGTGGGTTTACCGATTCCTCGAACACTGGTTCTCCGTCAAGCTGACAACTAGCTTTCACTACAACGCCTTTCTCCTTTCTGACGTACTGACAGCTGGCCACATGGCTACACCTTCCTCCTTGTCAGGGTTTCATGGATCATGAAACCAAAGTGCATAAAAAATTTGTCACCGGGATCCCCGATATCCCGATGGCCCCAAACACCGAGGGATGACTCCTTGTCGGGACTTTTTCCCGATGACGTTGATTTCTTCCACGCGTTCTTTCTGATGGACGGTCCCTATTTCTCTGGGGTTTCGGGACTTGTAATGTCTCAACTCCCTTGTCCTCAGGAAATACGATTTCCCAACGTCGGATATCCTGACTCTCCTCGGATTCCTGACACCTGTCCTCCCAAACGGTCAATTCAGATTATGATGGGTCTTTTACTATGAACTTTCTCGACCTTCTGTTTGCGAAACTTCTGACTTCCCGAACTCCTGATGCCTTGATCTCCGCCACGTGTCCAACTTTTGGATGACTCTGATCTTCCAGGGACTTCGGGGTTTCAAATGTCGAAAAACATTCGACCACAGGATTTTCTATCCTTCGAATCCCGATGGTCACCCTCGTGCAGCTTCTGTCAGATCCAACAGCTGACGGGTGTTTAGTGAGATCTAACGGTCCTCAATATCTGTAGCTTGAACTCCGAACACAGTCATAAGATCCTCGCTTCTGTGATATATCCAATGGTTGACGGGACTTTGTTGATCCTCACCGTAAGATCCTGACCGCCGATTTCCTTTCTCCTTGGAGATTTCTTTTAAAATAATTAAGTGTTTCTCTCTGTATTTTGTTTTTCTGCGGTGCAACTGTGCAACACCTAGTTTATGCACCTCACAGAATGAACTTCCAGTGCTTCTCTTCAGCTAACTTGGAATCCTTATCCTTCCTGAGCTTCACACAATTTTGAGTCTCCACGAAGACCCTTGCACGCACTCCTTGCGGCAATCCTCGAACACTTCTAAGTGTTGAGTTCTTTCGACCCTGTGCACACCTGCAGCAGTAGGCCTTCAATACTTCACTCAGGTTCCTGACTGGGACTCTCCTTAGCCTGCACACTCCTTGCATGGCTCGTATAACCCAATTTCACTCCTGGGTGAATGAGAACAAGAGCTAACTATCTGAGCCTTCTGTCAACGCACTCCTTGCGGACAACTTCAACTGCACTCCTTCCAGGAATCCTTGCTCAGATAGAGAAACAATTGTAACTCATTGCACTTCCTCTCAGATTTCAATCTCAACACATGAAATCATACACACAGTATAATAGCAAATGCATAACAGGAAGTAAATACTCATGAGCATAGCATTCAACACACATACATAGAGAATAATACGACAGCCATGAATCTGAATCAACTTCTTCTATTAATTCAAGATCTGTACATGGGTGTTCTTCTAAAGTTCTCTTCTTCTCTACTATGCTCTGGATTTCTCTAACTCTTCCTAAACTATGTTACAATGCACAATGAGGGTGTCTATATGCATTCTCCCTCTTCCTTCTAAAACTGTCTAATCTAATATTCAATTCTACCTACCTACATTTACTACTATAAATGCCTCTATCTATCTCAGACGAGAGTGGGGCGCTCAAGGTCTGATTACATTTTACCAAGGAGCCTCCATTAAATGATCTCATTTATGCTTGGCACATCAACTTCAAGGGAAATTTCAAAATTTTGGGCTGGCGTGTGCCCAGCTATCCTTTGTCTTCTACGCTGGCTCGCTTGTCTCGGGAGATGCTCTTGCATCATACTCCCTTGCTTGAAAATTTGCATGGGCTCCTGCCCATGAGCTCCTGCACAGTATGTCCATGCTTCAGAATCTCTGCTTCAGTCTCCCAGCTGGCATATTCAATAGGATGGCCCTTCCACTTGACCAAATATTCTAAATATTCTTTCGTTCTGGTTTTCTTACCCACTCGTTTATTCAGTATCTGCTCCATCTGTGGCTTCTCTACAACTGGAATCTTCTTCTGCCACTGAACCTATGGTTGTTCATCACTTGTAGTCTCTGTTTCTTCAGCTCTATATGGGTATAAATCCGTGATGTTGAATATCGAAGATATTCCGATTCCATTAGGTAACTCTATCTCATAAGCATTTTCTCCCATCTTCTTCAAGACCTTGCATGGTCCAATTTTCTTCATTTTCAATTTATTGTATGTTCCTCTCGGGAACCTTTCCTTCCTCAAATGTGCCAGAACCAAATCACCAACCTTGAACTGAATTTGTCTCCTGTGTTGATCGTCTCTGCGCTTATATTGTTGTCTTGTTTTCAGCAACCGCTCCTTCACCTGGCTGTGAAGTTCCCTCATTGCCTCAGCGAATTCTTCTGCACTAGCGTTGCTAGTAGTAGTCTGCTCTGAATCCCTCAATTCAGAAACTCCTCTCGGTTGTGTGCCATATACAATCTGGAATGGACTCTGCCCCGTGCTCCTGTTAACAGAGTCATTGTAAGCAAACTTTGCCTATGGAAATATACTATCCCACTGGATGTGGTGGTCTGTCACCAAGCTTCTTAGCAAGTCTCCCTGACTTTTGTTCACCACTTTTGTTTGTCCATCCGTCTGAGGATGATAAGCTGAACTAAACAACAAGTTAGTCCCCAACTTCTTCCATAATTTTCTCCAAAATTGCCCTAAGAACTTTGTGTCTCTGTCCGAGACTATGCTCCTTGGTAAGCCGTGAAGTTGAACGACTTCTTTGAAAAACAGATTTGCGATGTGAGTCGCATCACTGGTTTTCTGGCATGGGATAAAATGTGCCATCTTGGAAAATCTATCCACTACCACAAATATCGAATCAAATCCTCTTTGTGTCCTTGGAAACCCCAATACAAAATCCATACTTATCGCCTCCCACAGCTTGTCTGGTATGGGCAATGGCTGATAAAATCCCGCATTCTGTTTCCTTCCTTTTGAATGCTGGCAAATCCTACATCTGTCTACAAATCGATTGACCTCTGACCGCATCCCTGGCCAAAACTATGACTCACTCAGCTTTTCAAATGTCTTATCATGACCGAAGTGTCCGACCAATCCTCCGTTGTGCTTTTCCTTTAATAGATTCTCCCTCATGGAGCAATTTGGAATACACAACTGATTTCCTCTGAACAATAATCCATCTTGGATCATATAGTCTATCCAAGGGCTTTTGTCTCTGAGAACTGGATTCTTAGTTTCTTCATACGCTTCCTTAAAATCCTAGTCATCTACATACATGTCCTTAAGATCATCAAATCCTAACATCCTGACCTTGAACTCCTGCAACAATAAACACTTCCTGCTCAAAGCATCAACAACTTTGTTAGCAGTACCAGAAACATGATTAATTACAAAGGTGAAATTCTACATGTATTCAACCCACTTAACATGCCTCTGATTCAATTTATCTTGTTGAGTCACAAATTGTAATGCATGGTTATCACTATATAAAACAAATTCCTTTGGAATCAAATAGTGCCTCCATTTTTTCAGTACCTGTATGATGGCATAAAATTCCTTATCATACGTGGAGTATTTTTCTTTTGCCTCATTCATATTTTCGCTGAAATATGCAATCGGTCTATCCTCCTGACTTAAGACCGCTCCTATGACAAACCCGCTTGCATCACATTTTACCTGGAATGTCTTTTTAAAATCTGACAACACCAGAATTGGTTGTTCCGTAATCTTCCATTTCAACAAATTGAAACTCTTCTCAGCCTCATCAGTCCAGTGAAAATATTTATGTCTTTTCTTCACTATATCCATCATTTTTGTGCTAATTCCACTGAAATTACTGATGAATTTCCAATAGAAACTAGCCAGTCCATGAAAAATCCTCACCTCAAATACGTTCCTCGGTGATGGCCAATTCTTGATTACCTCCACCTTATCTGGATCCATCCTCAACTCATTCGCCGAAAAAAAAAACCCCAAATAAATGAGTTATGTCTTCATGAATGAGGACTTCTTCATGTTTATCAGCAGCTTTTCTTGCTGTAATATCTTCATCACAATGGCTAAATGCTTCAGATGTTCAACCTTCATCTTACTGAAAATCAGTATATCATCCAGATAAACGATAACAAATTTTCCATTGAAATCCCTCAGGACTTCATTCATCAACCTCATAAAGGTACTTGGTGCATTTGTTAAGCCAAATGGCATAACAAGCCATTCATACAAACCTTTGTTTGTTTTGAATGTTGTTTTCCATTCATCACCTTCTCTCATACGAATCTGGTGATATCCACTCTTCAAATCTACCTTTGAAAAAAATCTTGCTCCACTTAAGCAATCCATCAGATCATCCATCCTCGGCAATGGAAATCTGTACCTGATAGTTATCTTGTTAATCGCCCTTGAATCAGTGCACATCCTACAGCCTCTATCTTTCTTCAGACTGAGTACTGTCAGGAGAGCACATGGACTCAAGATTTCCCTGACCAAACCTTTGTCCAACAACTCTTGGACCTGTCTTTTAACTTCTTCATTCTCCTGCGGCGTCAATCTGTACGTGGCTTTGTTTGGTAAACTAGCTCATGGTATGAGATCAATGTGATGACTTACACTTCTCATCGGTGGCAGCGAATGAGGTAATTCGTCCACTACAATATCAACGAACTCTTCCAGCAGTTCTTGAACTTCTCCTGGCAAATCATCCACTCTTGTGCTAGTCAGAACAATTCTCGGTTTTCTGACCACAAAGAATTGTGGATCCTCCTTCTTCTTAACTTCTGTAAGAAGTTCCTTCCCACTCATGAGAAGTATTGTGTTGCTTACTTCCGGTTTCACCTCCTTATCCTTAATTGGATGCAACATGTGGGTTCTCCCATTCTTCTCCAGTGTGTATGTGTTCATCCTCCCATCATGAATCACATTTCTATCATATTTCCATGGTCTACCCAGCAATAGATGACAAACATCCATAGGAATGACATCACATAAAATCTTATCATTATATCCTCCTATCTTAATGTCAACTAAGCACTGTTTAGTGACATTTACCTGATGTCCCTTCTATAGCCATGAAACTTTGCATGGACTCAGGTGATCAGTCGTCTCTAGCTCCAGCTTCTCTACCATCTCGGTTGAAACGAGATTATCTGTGCTTCCACTATCCACAATGACCTTGCACACTCTATCCTTGGTCTTGCAAGTAGTCCTAAAAATATTGTTCCTCTGCGTTGTATTCTCTATCTCAATCTCTGGCGTCAAAAGGACTTTCTGCATCACCAGCGACCTTCCACCTTCAGCGTATTCAGCCTCAACATCTCGCCTCTGTGCCTTGGCGATGTGAGTCTCCCCAGTTTATTTCTTTTTCTCTGGACACTCGAACGACCTGTGTCCATTCTTTCCACATGTGAAGCATGTAATTACTCCACCTCTTCCTCCTCCTCTACCTCTGGTACGAGGAAATCTATCATTATCAGCATATCCTCCTCTTTGCTCAGTATGATGTTCTCTTTGCTTAGCATATCGTCCTTGCTATGAGCTTCCACCTCTCTCTATCCGAGTCTGAGGTTTTTTCCAGTCGTCTCTAGGCTTCTGGATTCTTTCCTGGGCAACTGTCTTGCCTCCGGGCTGACTTCTGCCTCGGCCCCTTTGACTCTGTTTATGGCTCAGCTTCTCTTCAGCTTTGAAATCCATTTGGTAGGCATCCTCCACCATTCAGATGGTTTCCATACTCATTTCATCCTGAATCTCATATCTCAGGCCATTCATATACCTGGCCACTTTTTCGTCATTGCTTTCGCGATGACCTTCCCTAATATTCAGTCTATAAAATTCCTCAGTATACTCCTTTACTATCATTTTCTTATGTCTCAGGTTCTACATCCTCCTGAACAGAGAATTTGATAATCTCTGGGAATGAATTTTGCCTTCATCTTTGCAATCATCCTGTCCCAGCTCTTAATTTTTTGCTTGCCTTGGCAATGCCTGTCAGCTTGTAGTTCATCCCACCACAAGGATGCATGTCCTTTTAATCTCGTGACGACATGCCTGAACTTCTTATCCTCTTCAATATATTCATAGTCGAAGTAAGTGTCTAGAGCTCTAATCCAATCTAGCAGCTCTTCTACATCCAGATTTCCCTCGTAAACTGGAACGTCCATTTTCACCTTTGTACTCATTCTTGCAACAACTTTAAGTAAGCGTTCACTCGTTGCATCTTTCACTGGGATTTCTTCTTCTCTATGTCCAGCATCATCTTTATCCTCAGATTCACTAATATCTCCTACATCATCTTTCCGTCTTTCTCTTATCTCCATGTCCTCCATTCTGGCACGAAGATTTCACATTTCTCTCTCCACGTTAGGATTATGTACTTGCCTACCTCTTTCTCTGGACACTTCCCTTTCCTCCTCCGGATCGGGTGATTGTCTACCCCTTCTCATTGGCAGCATGGTGAATTCTCCTTTTTCTCTGCTACAGAAAGCAAAGAAGCTTTTCTAAGCTCTGATACCACTTGACGCAGGCGCGCCACCCAGGGCACGTCCGCTCACAGGACCTTCTCTTCTTATTCGGCCCGAAGAAATGAAAATATCTTCTAATTCCCTATCGAGAATTTTCCACACCCACAACAACTCTCCAACTGACCTCCCCTGACGATTGGGGAATCAACGCTACCCTCTTTTATTTGTGATCGGGGTTCCCGTTATCGGGATCCTGACAACAGTGATGTTATGGTAACTTGGATCACTGATCCCCAATCTCCGATGCGCTCCTTTGTTGCCTTAGCCCCACCTGGCTAAGCCTTCAATCCACGCGACCACTCTCTATAAGACCTCAGCCTTATATCCCTTCCGTCGGGGTTTCTGACTTCAAATTCCCGATGCTCCTCAAATTCCTGTTAGCCCTCTAGGCTAAGATCATGGGTCCACATGACCTCTCCTTATATGACCGCAGTCATATCCCTCATCAGAGTTTTAGACTTTCTGGTGTCAAAATACAATTGTCCCCAGGACTTGCGATTTCCCGAATCCCGACGCGCCTTTTTTCCACAATAGCCCTCCTGGCTATAGGCCTTGGCCCATATGACCGTTAACCCATGACCATGGTCTTATCCCTGTTGGGGCTACAGGATTTCAAAGGTTGTAAAACACTTACCCATGTGTTTCCCAATTCCTCGAACACCGGTTCTTCGTCAGGCTGACAACTGGCTTTCACTACGACACCTTTCTCCTTTCTGACGTACTGACAGCTGGCCACACGGCTACACCTTCCTCCTCGTCGAGGTTTTGCGGATCACGAAACCAAAGTGCGTAAAAACTTTGTCACTGGGATCCCCGATATCCCGATGGCCCCAAACACCGAGGGATGACTCCTTGTCGGGAATTTTTCTTGATGACGTCGATTTCTTCCACGCATCCTTTCTGATGGACGGTCCCTATTTCTCCGGGGTTTCGGTACTTGTAATGTCTCAACTCCCTTGTCCTCAGGAACTTCAATTTCCCAACGCTGGATATCCCGACTCTCCTCGAATTCCTGACACCTGTCCTCCCAAACGACCGATTTAGATTATGCCGGAGCTTTCACTATGAACTTTCCCGACCTTCTGTTCATGAAACTTCTGACTTCCCGAACTCCTGATGCCTTGATATCTGCCACATGTCCAACTGTCAGATGGCTCCGATCTTCCTGGGACTTTGGGGTTTCAAATGTCAAAAAACATTCGACCATGGGATTTCTGATCCTTTGAATCCCGATGGTCACCCTCGTGCAGCTTCTGTCAGATCCGACGGCTGACGGGTGTTTAGTGAGATCTGACGGTCCTCAATCTCTGGAGCTTGAACTCCGAACACAGCCATAAGCTCCTCACTTCTGTGACAGATCCAATGGTTGACGGGACTTTGCTGATCCTCACCGTAAGATCCTGACCGTCGATTTCCTTTCTCCTTGGAGATTTCTTTTAAAATAATTAAGTGTTTCTCTCCGGATTTTGTTTTTCTGCGGCGCAACTATGCAACACCTGGTCTACGCACCCCACGGAATGAACTTCCAGTGCTTCTCTTCAGTGAACTTGGAAGCCTTATCCTTCCTGAGCTTCACACAATTTTGAGTCTCCACGAAGACCCTTGCATGCACTCCTTGTGGCAATCCTCGAACACTTCTAAGTGTTGAGTTCTGTCGACCCTGCGCACACCTGCAGCAGTAGGCCTTCAATACTTCGCTCAGGTTCCCGAATGAGACTCTCCTTAGCCTGCACACTCCTTACATGGCTATTATAACCCAATTTCACTCCTGGGTGAATGAGAACAAGAGCTAACTATCTGAGCCTTCTGTCAACACACTCCTTGTGGACGACTTCAACTGCACTCCTTGCAGGAATCCTTGCTCAGATAGAGAAATAATTGTAACTCATTCCACTTCCTCTCATATTTCAATCTCAACACATGAAATCATACACACATCATAATAGAAAATGCATAACAGGAAGTAAATACTCATGAGCATAGCATTCAACACACATACACAGAGAATAACATGACAGCCATGAATCTGAATCAACTTCTTCTATTAATTCAAGATCTGTACATGGGTGTTCTTCTACAGTTCTCTGCTTCTCTCCTATGCTCTGGATTTCTCTAACTCTTCCTGAACTATGTTACAATGCACAATGAGGGTGTCTATATCCGTTCTCCCTCTTCCTTCTAGAACTGTCTAATCTAATATTCAATTCTACCTACCTACATTTACTACTATAAATGCCTCTGTCTATCTCAGATGAGAGCGGGGCGCTCAAGGTTTGATTACATTTTACCAAGGCGCCTCCATTAAATGATCTCATTTATGCTTGGTGCATCAGCTTCAAGGGAAATTTCAAAATTTTGGGCTGGCATGTGCCCAACTATCCTTTGTCTTCTGCGCTGGCTCGCTTGTCTCGGGAGATGCTCCTACATCATAGGGAAACCTCCCAACTCCATCTTTCGAGCACATAATTGAGTTGAGGTTTTCCAATACCAGTGAGTGGATGGGTGAGCCTCCAACACATCCCTTGATGATAGAACTTCATCTATGATATCATCATATGAGGGTGAGGGAGAAGGATAGGAACATGTCTTCTTCCAGGATTCATTATGATCTCTTAGCCCCTTGGGATTGACCAACACACTAGTCATTTCCTAGTATTGTAAATAGTGGTATAGGCATATATTGTTGTTATTCGATGCCCTCATTATATGCAGAAGGACACAAGAGGATGAGATGGCTGGCATTGTGGCCATAATGGAGGATTTTCATTGGGACCATGTGACCAGTTTGTAGAATGCATAGGATTAGATCCATATTATGTTGGATCGATTCACAAAGATTTCAGGAGGAAATGGGAGTGGCGCACTTCCAACTTGTTGGGATTCTGGAATTATTCAGAGTGATAGAATGCTTCAGATTATGAGAATGATCAATAGGATCGTGTTAGTGATTAGACTGTGTCATTGTGGGGATGTTGTTAGAGGAGTTGTTGAGATTTGGTGAGATAGGTTTTCCCTCATGATACACAGGATCGAATCAATCCACAGGTTGGAATACTTTGACTTAACTAAGATATTTTGGTGAGACGTGATCTAGGAGAGTGAGTTTAGTCCTTTCACATATCTTAACTTGGGGGTCTAAGAGAGTAGAGTGTCATTTGAGCATGGTGATCAGATGACCATGATCATAAGGATGCATTAGAAGCATGAGGAGTGGTGTTATGGGGAGTTGATAGAGTTTAAAAAAATTATTATTTCATGTCTTATCAAAGGAAGTTAGATAGATTATTGTGTTATCACCTTGCAGATCAGTGCCATGAGTAGAGGATGCTTCACATCATACAGGATGGTTTGGGACCCTAGTGTATTTATCACTTGCAAGAAGTACTGAGAGAGGTTTTCATAGGGGAATGTTGCAGAGGAGTATACAAATATTCAAAAGTACATGCCAGGGCATGTTACACGCCAAAATGTCACTCTTAAGTGTCACACCCTAAGTGTTGCAAAGTGACATATGCACCTTGTTAAGTGTCACATGCACTATATCAAGTGTCATATGCACCTTAATAAGTTTCAAATTAACTTTTCTCAGTTTTTCAACCCACTGACACCATGAAATACAATTTTCACAATCCCTAAGTTAGTTTGGAAGAGAAAACCAACCATTTGGGGTCCGAAACCCCACCTTTTTCTTGGAAAGTTTGACCATTTTTGGGCATTTTAGAAGGGTGGAGCTCCCCTACTCATGCTAAGGGAGTTCCAGTGCTCCCTTTTACTTTCTTATTGGGTTCCATTGGTGCTCTTTATATCACTCTAAGGGGGTTCTAGTGGTGCTCTTTCTCTCACTCTAAGGGGGCACCAATGTGGTTAGAGGGAAAGATGGTGCATCCCGACTATTCTCAAGGGATAACTCTAAAAGGAGGAGGTTGTATTGTGTTGAATCCTATCCTAGGGAAATATATTAGGATAAAATACCAATTCATGGAGAAACATACTCAACCATTTACCTCACTATCTCATGGTGGTTTTGCCTCCCAATCCTATAAATTGAAAGCATTTCCAAGGTGAAGGAAGGAAATTTTAGGTGTCAAACCATTGATCCTAAGAGAAGGAAATTGTTGAAGTAGCATCATTCTGATCTTAAGATATTTGTGAAAGGGGTTGGATGAGTATAACTCGGAGAAGGCATTGCAACATCAGACATGGCTTCTAAGTTCTTGTAACTTTTTTTCCAAATTAATATTAACATGGCCTATTCCCTTCAAGCTCATGTGTTCTACATTTACTTGTTTATTGTCATTTAAATCTTAGTAGATATATTTTGTTTACCTAATCATATAGAGTAGGAGGAATATTTCCCTTTCTGGTCTTTGTAGGACTTCATTTGTGTTAAGGAGCTTGAAGATCAAGCCCAAGGATTGGAGCAATGAGGATGAACATCGCAATAAGGTACATCGCATTCTTCTTCTCTCTTGCTTAATTGGTTGAGTTATATTTAAAGGGAAAGTAGAAAAAAATTGTTTACTTATGTATTTGGACCAAAGAAGGGGTATTGGTCCAAAGGGGAGTTTAGCCTGTCCGCATGGTAAGATTTCTCACAAGAGAAAAATAGTGACTCTGTTGGGTAATGCCTTTGACTAGTTTTTCCTTTGGTTCATATTGAATCCTTGTTTGTGATTGAATATGGATTTTTTGATGATTTATAATGAGTTATTTCCACTTACCTTTTATTTATTGAATATTTTATGGAGTTATTCCCTGAGTCTCTCTTTATTTTGAGTTTTTGGAATCCATTTTCAAGCTATTTCAGGACCAACACTCCCCTGAAATTCATACCAAGGTGCCACTGGCTTGACTGAAGCTCCCCCTAAGCCTCCTAGGGAGCTCCATAGTGCTTTGTTACTTTGGTAACAGGGAATCCAGTCTCACCTTTTAGTTGGATTTAATATTTTCTTCCTCCTACTCCCTATCCTTCTACTTCGTCTTCTCCTCCTCCTCGTAAGCCAGACCCACTATCTTCAGAAGCATTGTCCTGCTCATCGCTCTCTATGTCCTGGAATTCAGCTTGATTTCTCTTCTTCTTCATCCCACTGGATTGTCTGATATGTTCAACTGGGTAACTATGGGGCTTCCTATGGTGTTAGTGTCGGATAATTATGCATCAGTGACATGTATAAGAAACACCTCTAGCCACTCCTTTGTAATCTTCTCCATATCATCATCTATCATCTTGTAGTACAACTCCAATTCTTCCTGGTTCTCATATCTACACATGGTGATGTATATGAAATGAGTATCAATGTGGAACTTTTCTGTTGGTCGGTACTAGTGTAGGATGTACAGTGTCATGTGCATAAATGACTCAATGGAAACTTTCAACTGCTGATAGTATGCATGAAACACTGCATTGGACTGGCACTACTTCCTCATGTCATCGGTGTACCATAGGGTGGAAAACCCAGTGGCCAACAACTCTGAGGGTTCAATTTCTGGGAAGGTGTCTCCTTCAAGAATTTTCCAAGCGATGAATGCGATCAAAATGATCAACCAACTGTAATGGAATTCATATCCCAAGTCCTGGGCTTTGCGACAATACTTCTCTAGCATGTTAATGAGGTAGTTTGCCTAGTTCATATACATTCCCTCCACACACTTTCCTTCGAGGTCCACACCGAATGTGGTGACCTGTGTGGGTTCGTTCTTCCTCATGAGCTTGCCAGCTAGGAGTTGGAAAGAAAGGCACACTACGTTATCCTGTATAGAGGTTACCTTGTAACCTCGCTTTCCTTTCTTTACCTCTCCCTAATATTCCTTGATACGTTGCACCAAGGAATGGTCTGAGGCCTTCCCTAGATAAAATGGTTGAGGGTCAGGACCCTTCACACTTAAGCTTCTGATCCAGTGGATCAATGCCAGATCCACAGTAATCCTCCTGTCAAGCCATAAGTATCCACCATGATAACATGACAGAAGGATTTTAAGGCAAGCATTAACCTCTTGGAGGGGACCAAGGTGTAGGATCTTCATCACATTCAACATAGTGGATTGTGCCAAGTCCTTAATCCATGGTTGTGAGATGAGGTGAGGCTTCTTTCCAGTTTTCTTCGTGAGATAGAGGTGGAGTGACAACATGGCGTAGTTCTTCTGGTCTCCTAAGTTGAAGTCGTTGTTCTTTAATAGCGAGATCTGTCCTAACTGAATCTCAACTATGCGTATTCCTTTCAGAATGTATGGAGTGAACAAGGTGTACTCAAAATATTGGGGGACACTGTCGTGGTTAACAACACCTGCCAAAGGTGGAATGTATTCAGGTAGTGACGGGATTTTGTTCACATTAGGTAGATCACCGCGGTTCTTACTCTGTTGTTCAGTTCCGGGTTGACATGGACAGAATGATGTCCAGTTGAGGGGGAATCTTCCAATAACCTAGTTGAATATGCCTGGATACCTTTGGATATCAGTATGTCATCCATTAGCTTCTTAATAAATTCTTAGACAGACTTCTCTAATTTCCTAGGTTCGCTTGACATTCTAGTGTTAACACACAAGCAGGGTAGACAAATGGACGAAGGGGTAGACAACTGGACATGCGGGGTCTACTTCCAGATAGCATAGCTCGACACATGGAAAATTATCTTCTTGTATTAGTTAATCAAAGGTAGCAAAAAGTGGTCTCGGTGAAGCGACTGACGAGTTAAATAAGCGAGGTATCGTAACGGATCTTCCAACGGCTAGTAAATGCTTCCATCAATTTAAATATATCAGTTATGGAGTGGTATCAACATCCAAAAGTGGTCCATCATCCCATAAATGAATTTTCTAACCGTTATGGAGCGTCATTCTAATGGGTGGGTCACCTCCAACAATCATATAGCTTCACCAGGGAGAAGTCCCATTCTACGCGGACTTGTTGTTGTAGCAAGGTTCAAGTCCTGCGAACCTGCCTCCTACAAAGTTCCAGTTTGCGAAGTCTACTATTTGATTTATGTAACTTCTTGTAGAGTTTCCAACTTAGCCTTATTTTTATTGAGCTTCCTTGCCTTCTTCCCTGTGATATGAGTTTCTCTAACTGTTTCTGGAATACTCTTTCCATTATTATTCTTATTTTCCCTGAGCGTAGTGGCCTCGCACTGTTGAGGTGCCCTCAAAAGGTCTGAATTTAATAATCCTTTTCTTAACACTTCCTGAGTGGACATAATTCTTTCTTGAATAGATAGGTCCTTCAAGCCTTCTTTCATTCTTCCAACCTTGGTAGCTAATTCTCTGCATTGTTACTCTGCTTTGTTTCTTTGACTTATCCTCTTGTTCTTCTATCAGTCAGTCTATTTTCCTAGCTATGAAATCCCTTAAGTATTTCTTTTTATTTTCTGTAGCTTCTTCCTCTGCTTTCCTTCTAATCTGATCCTTCTCAATCCAAGTCTTACCTAACAATAGTGGGAAAGGGGCACTGTCCCCAACAAACTTAATGACTTCAAATTATTCTTCATTCAATGTTCCCTGAACAATAATAGGTACATTAGTAACTCTCCCACATAGGGTTATCATCTTACCCTTAAACAAGCCTATCCTTCCCAACAAAGGTACCACAGTAGGATTTTCCAAAATTTTCCAAGTTTCTTCTATCATAATATTCACTTGTGTTTCTTCATCCAAGACATAGTGTTGTCACAGGGGAAGAACCAGGGTTCAACGCTTCAATAGCAGACCAAAAAAATCTAACTACCATCCCTTTCGGCAACACCTGTGAAGCATGCGATGTCTCACCCGAGGTAGAGGCAGGGGGGTTACAGGATTCAAATGTATGTAACCATGCTGGGACATAGATCTGTGATTACAACACTTCACAGAGTATTCTATTAACACTTACAAGATAATCATCATTAACTCATTAGATTCATTAACATCTCAAAACAAACCCTAAGGTAAATCAGTGCAGTAACAATAAATCTTAAGTACTTCAACCAATTAGCACATAGAAACGAGTTAGATCTAGTATTCATTCATAAAGCACAAATAAGAACTGAGCATTATGAGATCTATTCATCATACATAATAACAAAGAACTAAGTAGATAAATGACAAACACACATAGCACAAATCACATCAGAGACACAAGATATATGTGGTTCACCCTAGTGTGGGGCTATGTCCACCAACTGCTTCATCTTATTTATTATTCTCCTAAATATTTTACATTCATATTCTCATGTGCACTAATCCACATGGCTAAGATTCAAAGAGGGTAGGAGATATGTGCACTGAATGCCAAATCGTCCTTCCCAAAACTAGCTCACTGAACAAATCCCACTTCTCTATCAAGCACACAACCTTACATACACATTTTTTTGCACTAAGCAACCCAAAAGTACTTTAACTTAGCCTTGCAAGACACTTAGACTTCTATTCTATACTACTCATTCTTACAATTTTATTCTTAATTATAATTTTACAATAAGGCCTAAACATGAGAGATCCCATGGGCCGACATCCCACAACCCTTTACAAAAACCCTAGGAACCCCTTTGCTAGGTCCACAAAGCCCACAAAACAAGCGATATTCATGATCTCATCTCCGCCTAGGCACTCCTTCCTCAATCAATGCATCGAAGTCCAAAATTTGGTCATACTTGACCAATATTTCCTCAAAACTTGGTCGAGGGCCAATAGGCCCCCAACACTCACCTGTGACTCGTCCCGAGACATTCAAGTCTGGGAAAGACTGCTTCGAAGGGCTTGATATTCAATCGAGTGGTCTCAACTTGCTGCTTCACCTAAGCCTCCTGCTCAATGAGCTCTTCAATCATCTGATCTATAATAGACCCTTATAGGCATTGTTCCACTGTTGCAACCACTTGGTCAAGTTGCGAGAATTGTCCTTCAATTTATTGAAATACCTTGTAGGCCTCATCCTTCACAGGTTGTAGCTTCTATGGGACTTCCATTACTCTGACTTGGATGGTAGTAAATTTTTTTTGTATTGTGCGTTGTTCTTGTGATATCTTCATTCTCTCGATTGCAATGAGTAACTTCATATGTGTCTATACTGATAGTGTCTACTGCTACGCCTCCTGTAGTTGCGCTTCTAACTTCCTAAGCTCTGGATATTCTGTGAGGAATTCATAGGTATGCATGCTTCTGTCACTCAGTTGTTTTCATTCTGATGTGAGGGCTCTGATCCTTTTGACTTCTCTCTTAGCAGCTTCCTCCCTCTGATCGTGCACTTCCTGTAGAGTGCTTGGTATTGCTTGGATATCCAACTTCGTTACCCTTTCTTGAAGTCGTTGGATGGCCTCAACGAGCTTCATCACTTGAACCTTGACTGCCTCATGTTCCTCCTATGCCAAGCCTAGAACAGAGTGAAGTTCTTTGTTCACTACTTCTTTGATTGCAGTCTTCTTTGTAAGCAGATGGTCCTTTTCTCTCTGTATCTTTGCTTTGGCTTCCTCGAGCATCACCCGAAACTCATCTTTCTCATTTTCATAAGTGGTTACACATTACTGTGCAACTCGTAGTTTCTCTAAGACTTCCTCCTTCTCTTTATTTAGGGATTATATAGCCTTTTCATTTTCTTCTTGAACTTTCTGAAGTTGATCCTCTCTTTCATATGCTAATATTCTCAATTGGGCAGGCTCATCCCCCAATTTTGTAATATCTGATGAGGAATAGTTTGTTGTATCTCCTTCAACTCTTCCTCTACCCTTCCATACAACTCCTCCTACTATGATCCATATCTCTAGAAGATATCTTCAGATGCATCCTCCATCACTCTGCGGACTAGACCAATATCATCCTCTGTGATTGTGGCCTCTAGCTAGGGCTTACTGGTGCGGTTATTTCTTCTTGTCGAAGGTTTCTATAGAGAAACCTTCCTCTTTTGCAGTGTTTCTATTTCAGTAAGGGGATCTTTTGATGGTGTAGATTTTCCTTCTCCTTGCTTTTCTCCTTCTTCCCCTTCTCCTTTTCCATCTACTTGGTCTTCTCCTGCTCCTCCTCCTGTGGGTGAGCCAAATCCTCTTTATTCTGAGGCACTATCCTCCTCATCAGTATATATATTATGAAATTCATCATGTTTCTTCTTATTCTTCACACTGGACTATCCTGCATGCTTGAACCAGGTGACCAAGGGGCTTCCTATAATGTCAACATCGGAGAGTTCGACATTAACAACAGGTGTCTGAAACTCCTCTGGCCATTCCTTCATGATATGCTCCATGTCTTCATCATTCAACTTGTAATAATATTGTATCTCCTCCTTGGTCTCATCTCTGCATGAAATTATATATATAAAATGTGGATCTGCGTCAAACTTGGCTATCGGTCTATATTGGTTCAAGGTATGTGGGGTCATGCACAGGAACGACTCAATGGAAACCTTCAGTTGTTGATAGTACACATGGAACATAACGTTCAACTACCATTTATTTGACATGTTGTTGGTGTACCACAAGATTGAGAACCTGGCAGCCAACGACTCTGATGGTTCGATCTCCGGGAAGGTGGCTCCCTCCGACATTTTCCAAGCGACAAATGCAATCGATACGAGTAGCCAGCTAAAGTGGAACTCATATCCCTAATCATGACCTTAGCGATAGTATTTCTTGATCTCATTGATGAGGTAAATCACCCAATTAATTTGCATCCCCTCCATGCATTTTCCTACGAGGTCCACTACGAACCCAATGACCTACGTGGGGCGATTCTTTCTTATGAGCTGGAAAGTGAGGCACACTATGCCATCCTGGATAGAGGCTACCTTGTAGCCTCACTTTTCATTCTCGACTTCACCATAAGCCTCCTTAATGTGTTGTCCCAGGGAGTGATCTGAGGTCTTCCCTGGGTAAAAATGTTGAGGGTCGGGTCTCTGCATTCTCAATCCCATAATCTAGTGGATCAATGTCATATCTACAATAATCTATCGGTCGAGCCACAAGTATCTTCCATGGTAGCATGACAAGAGGATTTTAATGCAAGAATTAACCTCCTGGTGTTAGCCAAAATGGGGAATATTCATGACATGAATTAGCGTGGACTGCGCCAACTCCTTAATCCATGTCTGGAAGGCTAGGTGAGACTTCTTCCCAGTGGTATTCGTCAAATATCTGTGAGGTGTAAGTGATGCATAGTTATTTATGTCTCCAAGTTTGAAATCATTGTTCTTCAGTAGTGGGATCTATCCCAACTGACTTCCCACTATGTGTATTCCCTTCAGAATGTACGTAGTGATCAATGTGTACTCGAAGTCCCATGGGATGTTGTTGTAGTTAACCATGCCATCCAAGGGAGGGATATAATCTGGTAAGATTGAAGAGATCTTCTTCATATTCACCATATCTCTGTGATGCTTACTTCACTTCTCGGTCGCCGTGTTAGTACGACCAGAAATTCATCCAGTTGAAGGGGAAGCCTGCAGTCCCCTGGTTGATGATGTATGTACTCCTTCAGACATAGCTTTATCAGCCATAAAACTCTTAAGAACCTCCTCGATGAACTTCTCTAACTCAATGCACTCGACCGACATTCTCACTGTTAAAAAATGGGGTAGACAAATGGACAACAACGTCTAAGAACACAACTCGACACATAATCACTTCTCTTCTTATCTCAGATAATCATGTGGAGAAAAATGTGGTCCTGGCACAATGAATAATGGGTTAAATAAGCGAGCATCGTAATAGATTCCTCCAACGAGTAGGAATGCTTCCATTAATGCGAATCTATCTATTATGGCATAGTCTCAACATCCCAAATGTGGTTTATTCTTCCATAAATGTGTTTCCTAACTGTTTTGGAGCATCATTTTAACGGTCGAGGAACCTCCAATGGTTATATAGCTTCGTTGGGGCAAAGTCCCATTCTACGCGGTTTTGTTGTTCTGACGAGGTCCAAATCCTACAAACCTGCCTCATGCAAAGTCTTCCATTTGTTCTCTGTAACTTCCTATATCTTTTCCAACTTGGATTTCTTCTTAACGAGCTTCCTTTCCTTATTTCATGTGATCTAAGTCTCTCTAATTGTTTATGGAATTCTCTTTCAATTCCTATTCTTATCTTCTCATGGCGTAGTGACTTCGCAGTGCTGATGTGCTCTCAAAGGGTTCAAAGTTAATACCTCTTCTCTTATTAAGTTCAGGGTGGGTATTCTTCTTTCTTGCATGGATAGTTCCTTCAAACCTTATTTTGTTATTTCAACCTTGACAACTAATTCTCTTGTCTTTTGTTGCTTCGACTTATCTTCTCGTTCTTCTATTAGTCGGTCTATTTTTCTAGCTATGAAATCCCTTAGTTCTTGCTTTTCTTTTCTGTATCTTCTTTCTCTGCTTTCCTTCTGATCTGATCCTCATCGATCCAAGTCTTTCCTAACAAAAGTGGGGATGGGGTTTTGTTCTCAACAAACTTAATAACTTCAAATTCCTCTTCATTCGATGTTTCATGGATGATAACAAGTACATTAGTAACTCTTCCACATAAGGTTATCATCTTTCCTTTAAACAAGACTATCCTTCCTAATGAAGGTACCATAGTAGGATTTCCCAAAATTTCCCAAGTGTGTTATGTCATAATATTCACTTTTGTTTCCTAATCCAAGACACAATCTATGTCGAAGTCTCCTATTCTTGCATTTATGTGTTGTTTTACCTTTAAAATCTCAAGGTAAACTAACATCCTTGTGATCATTCATTGTTTATTTCAACTGTGACAACATAGTCTGAGCTTTCTCTGATTCTTTTTCTTGACGATTCTCTAACATGCTCTTATTCTCTTGACTTCCTTCATAGTTTTCTTGTCTCATGTTCATTTTTTTTACTTTAGAAATCATCTTTGGACAATCCTCAACTTCATGACCAACAATTTTACAACAAAGACAAACAGGGCCTGTACCAGGGAATTCCTTAGCAAGATGTCCCCGTCTTCTGCAATTATAACATAGTGTCAATCCTCTCTTTCTCTTGTAAGTTCCCCAACTTCTCCTGTACTGTGCACTAGGACCACAGTGTTGGACCTACAATATGAAAAATTTCTTTCTAGTTTCATGCATCCAGTTATTAGTCCAAAAATTCTTTCTACGCATAGGAATAACATATATTTCTTTATTTCTTTCAAATTTATTTAGATCAAATCTTTCTTCCAATAGTGCCCTGGCTTTTAGACTAGGAAAAAATCTATTAAACATACCTTAATTCATGCTTTTCAAAACAAAAACGTTCTCTTATATTACTCTTATCAAAGCAAAAAGATTTACCTCTTTCAAGATCTTACCTCGTTTCTTTACATCGAGTTTCTTTCTTAGCACATAGCTTCGCAAGTCAAGTAGAATATTGTGCACCACAACAAAAGATCTATGCACAAAGATTCTATTTCCTTTACTTCAATTCCCAACAATCATAGTTTCAGTCACGGCAATAGAACCATTTGTTGGAACAGGGGAAGACCCAGGGTTCAACACTTCAACAATGCACCAACAAAACCCTAACTATCGACCCTTTTGGCAACACCTGTGAAGTAGGTGAAGTTTCACCATAGATAGAGGTAGGGGGGGTTATAGGACTTAGATGTCTGTAGCCAAGCTGGGACACAGATCTGTGATTACAACACTTCACAGAGTATTCTATTAACACTTACAAGATAATCATCATTAACTCATTATCTTCATTAACATTGTGGAACAAACCCTAAGGTAGATCGACGCAGTAACCATAAATCTTAAGTACTTCAACCACTTAGCACATAACAATGATTTAGATCTAGAATTCATTCATAAAGAAAAAGTAAGCACTATCGGATCTATTCATCATACATAATAACAAATCACTAAGTAGATAAATGAAAAACACACGTAGCATAAAGCACACCAGAGACACAAGATATATGTGGTTCACCCCACCCTAGTGTGGGGCTACATCCACCAATTCCTTCGTCTTCTTTATTATTCTTCTGAATCTCTTACACTCATCTTCTCTCATGCACTAAGACACAGAGCTAAGCTTCGCAGAGGACATGAGATCTACACACTGAGTGCTAGATCCTCCTTCCCAAAACTAGGTCGCTACACAAAGCCCACTTCTTTATCAAGCATGCACCCTTACATACACATTTTGTTGCACTAAGAAACCCAAAAATACTTGCAATTAGCCATGCAAGCCACTTAGAATTCGCTTCTACTACTACTCATCCTTACAATATTATTCTTATTTATACTTTTACAACAATGTCTAAACATGGGAGAACCCATGGGATGACATCCCATAACCCTTTACAAAAACCCTAGGAACCCCTTTGCTAGGTCCACAAAGCCCACAAAACAAGTGATATCCGGGATCTCAGCTCTGCCTAGGTGCTCCTTTCTCGATCACGGTGTCAAAGTCCAAAATGTGGTCATACCTAACCAAGATTTCCTCAAAACTTGGTCGAGGGACAACACACAATCTATGTTGAAGTCTTCTATTCTTGCACTTATGCACTGTTTTGTTTTCAAGTTTTCTGGAAAATTGACATTTTTATGAATATCCATCATTTCTTTCAACTATAATAATGTAATCTAAACTTCCTCTGACCTTTTCTCTTTATGACTTTATAATATTCCCTTGTTTTCTTGTCTCATGTTCATTCCTTCGAATTTAGCAATAATCCTTGGACAATCCTAAACCTCATGACCAATAACCTTACAAAAAATACAAATAGGGACTACCTCGGGACATTCCTTAGCAATATGTCCCATCCTTATGCAATTATAACACAATGTCAATCCTCTTTTTCTTTTAAATGCTCCCCAACCTCTTATGTACTGTGCACTTCCTCTGGATCATAGTGCTCGACCTGCGATATGAAAAAATTCTTTCTAGGTTCCTACACCCACTTATTAGTCTAAAAAACATTTCTATGCATAGGAATAACATATATTTCTTCATTTTCACTAAATTTACTCAAATAAACTCTTTCTTTCAACTGCACCCTAGCCTTCATACTAGGACATAATCTATTAAACATACTTAGGTTCATTCTTTTGAAAAAAAAAAATTCACTTATATTTCTCTTGCCAAAGCACAAAGCTTTACCTCTTTTAGGATCTTACCTCTTTTCTTCAGATCAACTTACTTTCTAGGCACAAAGCTTCACAATTCAAGTAGAGAATTGTGCACTTCAGCAGAAAATCTATGCACAGAGCTTCTCTTTTTCTTTACTTCAGTTCCTAGCAATCACAGTTTCAGGTCTTGGCAAGGGAACCATTTGTTGGCATAGGGGTAGACCTAGGGTTCAATGCTTAACAACATACCAAAAAAACCCCAAATACCGGCCCTTTCAGCAACACCTGCGAAGCAGGTGAAGTCTCACCCAAGGTAGAAGTAGTGGGGGTTACAGGACACAGGTGTCTGTAACCAGGATGGGACACAGATATGTGATAATAACAATTCACAAAGTATTATTTTAATGATTAGAAGGTGGCATGCATTATCTTCCTAACAATATTAACATCGCAGAGCATAAGCAAAGATAGACTGGCATTGTAACAACCAATAATAATATATCTTGAGCACTTAGCACTCAGCATTATATATTAGATCTAGCATCCATTTACCCTTAACATAAGTAAATCACTAAGCATTAACATATTTATCTATTATACATCATAATCAAAGAACTAATAAGATCTATGACAAAAATAACATAACACAAAGAAAACCATAAGACACAAGATATATGTGGTTCACCCCAGAATGGGGCTACGTCCACCAACTTCTTTGCCTCTTTATTATTCACCACATATTACATTCATTCGCTCCTATGCACTAAGCCACGGAGTTAATCTTCACACCAAACATGATATCTTCACACTGAGCACCAGATCCTCCTTCCAAAACTAGGTCAAAGAAAAAATATAACTCTCTATCAAGCACAAAGCCTTGACACACAGACACCCCTTTGCACAAATAAGCTTTGTTCACACAGAACTACATTCACTTTGCTAACTAGCTACCTGATTTTACAATAGAGTCTTCTATATTTATATCTTACAAACCCTTATAATAAGGTCTAAACATGGGAAAACCCCATGGGTTGATATCCCATAAACCCGTTACAAAAACCCCAGAGGACCCTTTACTGAGTCCACTTAACCCTCAAAATCAATGAGATCCACGATCTTAGCTTTGCCTGGGCACTCCTTCCTTGACCAATGTGTCGAATTCCAAAAAGTGGGTCAAAGCTGACCGAAGTTTTCCCAAAACTTGGTCGAGGGCCAACAAAAGAGTTTACATAGTCATTCACTGAGTGTCTCTTTAGTTTGAGTTTTTGGAAGCCATTTTCAAGCTATTTCAGGACCAACACTCCCTTGAAATTCATACCAAGGTGCCACTGGCCTAACCAGAGCTCCCTCTAAGCCTCCTAGGGAGCTCCATAGTGCTTTGTTACTTTGGTAACAAGGACGCCAATTTCACCTTTTAGTTGGATTTAAGAGTTTCTATAACAACCCCAGTTAAATAGTTACATAGGGTTTATTAAGTATAGTTAATTAAATAATTAATTGTCTTAATGTGTATTAGTTAAGTAATGATTAACTATTAATAATATTATTTATTTATTTATTCATTTTATTTTTTTTTAATAAATGTCAATTAATTAATTAATTGATTACTTAACACATTCAATGATTTGGGTAAAGAATTAAAGGGCTTAATAACTTTAATTTAATCATTATGAAACTTTACGTATGCCGGGGGGGGAAGAACCATTGAGTGGAGGGATAAGGAAATAAATGGTAGGATAAGGTAATGAATGGAGGGATAAGGTGGGTGGCATTAAAGGAGGGTAGGGAGTTGGTGAATGAGGGGGATATATGATTGGGTAGAGGCTTACGGGAGAGGATTATGACAATTTGGGGAGGAAGCATTATTTTGAGGGGAGGACTGTATTTACTGGTTTGGATATTTTTTGGTTTGGAGTTTGGGTGAACTGTTGCAGGGGGCACCAGGTTGCTGGGATTTTTGGGCTCAGGGGCCAGGAATCCTCACGAAATCCTGGAGCTAGGGAGCCGGATAGGCTTCTCCTAGCTGGTTGGGTGGTTAGTTGGTTTTGGGCAGGGTTTGGTCATAGAATCAGGTAGAGATTGGACAGAGCAACAGGGAGGACAACCATATAAGCGAGAATTTAGCATCAGGCAGAGGTATTTTTATTTATGAATTTGTTGGGCTATGTGGATGATTATGTAATTTATTTTCATGCTGTGGATAAATTTAATTTTTGTTGAATATTAAATGCTTATATGAAGATTAATGAATTATTTATGCGTTGAAAAAAAATTCTATGTTTAATTGTATGAATTTTTTTAGGCTTAATTAATTCAGGTCCCTACACATGGTATCAAAGCACTAGTTTAAAATCTGGGGCCATGGGCCTACCTACCCACCCATCCTCTTGACTGAAAGCTATGGTATGTGTCCTGTAAACAACCCTGAAAACCTGCAACCTAAAACCCTTTAATTACAACCCTGGAAACCCTTAATTTAGAGCCCTTAAAGGCCGTAAATAATGCAAAAAAAAAATGACACCTAAAACCCTAGAGAATGAAAAGAGTGTCTCAAAAACCCTAATAGAACAACTTAATTAAATTGTGAAGAAGAGACAGTGTTGCAGAAAAGATATCCTTCCCACCTGAGCCAACTATATGTTAACCTGTTCAATCCATTTGTTTATTTGTAAGAGTTCGTTCCTGCAACCAAGACATATAACTAAGAGGGTGAGGGTTTGATGACATAAATCTGTCTAAATAACAAATTATAAAAGAAAGAAAAAAATTATTGGGTTGTCAACAAATCCAATCTCCAAGTCCATTATTTCAGCACTACTAAGTCCAAGCTCCACCAAACAAATATCATCAAGGAGCCAAATCACAAATAGCAAACACACATGACGTGATAAGGGGAAAATCCTCCAAGTCTTTGTGCACAAAATCCAATGCTCTAGCTCCATGCAACCTGCCACACAACGCTTGTTAGGGATTAGCATGCAACACGTAACACACAAGCCAGTGCCCATGAGCTAGTGCCAATACACAACACAAAGCCAACGCACAAGTGCCAAGCCACACAACACAACACAAGTCAAAGCCAGCTACACCACAATGCAAAAGCATCAACGATTAAGTGCTAGGCAACAAGCTAGGGCACAAGCACCAACCTCACAGATGACAGGGTAAATTATAAGAGCTCAAGCAAGTTTGCACCAATTTTTAGATCGCCTCTTTGACCTAGCATGAACAGAGGCTTCTTCTTTGGAAAGGGGTTGTAATCTCTTCTCAAAAATATTCATTGCCACTCCTAAAAAAAAAAAATTCCATTCCATATACGAGAGAGAATGTTCTTCTAGGGTTATGATATTAAAGCGTTTGTGGTAGGCACTGGCTGTGTGTTGTTGGTAACAATGTTCTCTACCTCAGATTGCGCCATAAATTGTGGTAATCAATTAAGATGTAACGCTTAAAAGGGGCCAAATCTGGACGAAATTGAACGAAATTTAGATCTACTGGGGTAACAATCTGCGTCGAAAACGCTCGTGGGCCTTATATCTGGCAGTAATGAGGTTTTGAGGTTACAGATCGATCGAAATCTTTAGGTAAACCATTGTAACGTTCAAAACCTCGAAAACAAGCACCAAGCTCGCTAGACAAGCCACAAGTCAGCCCACAGGCCAAGCCACGAGCCAAGTCAACACACATACAAGCGCAAGTGCCTAGCGGTGTCTCACTTCACCTCATCACCTCCCACTCATATAGCTGCATGCTACAGCCGAGTTAAAACAAAAAAAACAAAAACAAAAGCTACATTAAATCTCAGAATGCATGTTGAATGAGCTGCACCCAGACCAAAGAGACACAGAATATACATACAAAAAAGAAAAAAAAACAAAAACAAAAACAAAAGCTACATTAAATCTCAGAATGCAGGCCGACTAAGCTGCGTGCGGACCAAAGAGACACACAATATACATACAAACAAACATGGTTGCGCCCAGAATATGAAATCTCCAATGCTTTTTCTATTCCGGACCATTCCTGTAACGCTAAGAAATTAGGAAGAAACACACAAAAGGTCAAGAAGGTATATCGTATTTTACTAGAAAAAAAAAAAAAAAAAACCATTCTCAGACACTAATTTCTTGCAGACACTAATCGATTAAAACTGAGAAGTAGACACTAATTACAAGAAAGCCTAAAAATGGGTGCATTATCTTGTAAATTATCTACGATGTACCCCGCAGGCCTAGCTCCTCCCAACATACCAAGCCAATGCCCAAGCCAAATGCCAAGCCACCGAGGAATAGAGGGAACGCACCACTATGCTTGATGCCCACTCCATTCCTGGAACTTGAGGATACCAAGGTCGACCTAGCAGGGAGATGGCCATGGCCGCCAGTCTCATCCTTCACTCTGAATGCTTAAAAAAAAATTGAAATGTAAAGAGGAGAAGGGTAGGGTTTGAAGAGATAAAAAGGAGGAGATTGGGGTTAAGGGATGAGCGCCAGGGGGAGGGGGCACGTGGGCCTCATGCGAGGACCCACTGCCCGACCTTAGATATTTTTTTTAATTATTTTTTTTTGTTATTATTTTTTATTTATTTTAGTTTTTATGTTATTTATTCTATTTTGTTTTAAATTACGTTGAATTATTAAAATGTGTTATAAATTACTTGTTTTAATTGTATTTTAAATTTTAGAATGATTAATTCCATTTTTTTAAGAAAAAATTAATTTCAAATTTTAACTTTATTACAAGCATTAATAATATTAATTAAATATTGATTAATGGATTAAATGACTAGTGGTTAATTAATTAAACGATTAAATGATTAATAAGAAGGATTAATTAATTAAATGATTAATTAATTAAAAAGTGTAATTAACATAACGTATGATTCGAATAAAATTTATATTGGATTAGATTGAATTTGGGTTAGATTAAATTTTGTTGGAGCAGAAGGGTTTTGAACCCACAACCACTCACCCTAGTCCAAGCCTTGGAAAACAACCAAACACCAACGCGCCACACATGAGTCGTTATAAAATAAATTCTTATACATAAATAAATTAATAGTCGTAAAATACTATCCCGAAGTATAATCTCCAATTATCCATGTTAATCAAACCACTGAGCCAAGCGCCAAGTCCCTCCATTCCATTCCACTAGTCAAATCCAAGCACCAAGCTTCAATGCATCACCTCAAGATTACTACATCATATGACCACAAGTCCAAAAAAAATACATAACCACAACATACAAGAACTAATATCCAATGCTCGAAAGCCACTCGACAATCCTCAAGACTCGCACCTACAGCCACCGAGACACACAAATCAACGCATATGTACAACGCGCCAAGGAAAGCTCACAAGTCAAGCATTGAAGGATATACTTAGACTCATTTCATTGACATTAGGTTGGAAGTCACCTTAATTAGTTGTAAACTCAAAGTATAAGGACTTAAAACAAGATACGTGGGAGGGGGCTTCATGCGCACTAGGCAGGTAAGTTAGAGAAATTGGCTAGTATGGTGCAAAGCTAGCATAGCTACCGGGAGAGGGATTCAATAGTTTTCTTAGGAGAAGAAAACAAGATTAGACACTTTAGACCTAACCTAGCCACCTCCCCTAAAGAGAGTAACATCTATTTATAGACAAATAAAAAAAAACTTATGCCTAACCCTGTTTTCTAGTTAAGTTGCACAAATGTGAAATGTCCTTGAACTCACCCTGACAACTTTGGTCGATGCAGGTTAAATAATACAGTATGGTTAGGAATCAAGGGAATCAAGGCAGAGGATCATCTTCGTAGGCACTTCCAACACTGCCAGTGCCGCCACCACCATCGCTCAAACTAGCTCTCATACTGTGCTCTTTGGAGGCCATAAATGAGACTTTAAAGGGGCATCAACCAGCAGGGATCGAAGTGGAACCCATACCATCTGGAATGGGTAATCCTGAAGCATGGAGGGATTCAAGGGGAGGACCTCCACCCGAAGACATCACTAGAGAATTGCATAAGATCAAACTTCCAGAATTTGTTGGGGGGCGCGCCAGTGAACGCGCAGAAGCATGGTTGGAAGGCATGACAAGGTGTTTTGCCTTAAGGGACTATGCGTCCACCTCAAAGGTAAAGATAATGATTTTTCAATTGAGAGACAGTCCCTTGAACTGGTGAAGCAACCTAGAAAGACAACTTCATCTTACCTCAGACACCGTATCTTGGGAACTTTTCGAGGAGAGGTTCTGAAGGAAATATCTACTAGCTTACTATGAGGAACAATAGGTAGGGGCATTTCATGCTCTAGTACAGTGAAACAGGACCATAGAGGAATATGAGATTAGATTTATGGAATTGGTCAAGTATGTTTCATATATGGATAATGACCAATGACAGGAAGAACGCTTTGTCTATGGGTTGAACCCTAAGATAAGGGCTATGGTGTGGATGTGGAAATTGTCTTCAGTAGCAGAAGTTGTGGAAAATGCGCATTATGCGGAGGAACACATGAACTTAACTAGAGGTACGAGACCAACCTTTTCGCATCGTCCTGGATTGGTAGGGAAGGCCCCTAGGACATTTCCCAGGGGAGGGGGCTCAAGGCCACCTCCATATGGTAACAAAGTCGCACCAAGGAAAGTATTTGCAAGGATTTCAATGGCAATGAGTGCAACATCTTGTTCATCACCAATGACGCAGGCAGGTCCACGACCATCTCAAGGAGAAGCTAGTAGGGTCAGGGGTTCAAGGGGAAGGAACTCATATCAAAGACAGTCACATAACAATGCGCAGGTTCAATCCCATGTTACCTATTGGGGATGTGGAGGACCCCATTACCAGGGTGACTGCCCAGAGTTGCAATCAGGATTGGTGCATAGAGAAGGAAAGGCCCCGATGGGAAGAGCAAGTAGCAGCCACAAGATTTATGTAGTGGTTAATAATTGTCAGGTCGAGCATCAATCCACGGTGGTGGAGTCATCAGGTACGCTAAATCATATCAATGTTAAGATTTTATTTGATTCTGGTGCGATAGATAGTTTCATTTCACCATCTGCATTACAAAAGAGTGGGTTGGCAACCTACGAGCACGATGACTTTAAACAAGTCGAGATGGCTTCAGGGGAAGAACAAGTGGTAGGACCTAGTGTTGATAATTGTATAGTAGACCTGGGAGTGTGTACTACCAGGTTGAAGGTATACGTCACTGCTCTCGGGGCATACGATCTAATCATTGGAATGGATTGGTTGGAAGCTCATCGAGCTTTGGTAGATTGTTTCGCAAAAAGGGTGCTTTGTGTCGACGATGAATGAAGACTAGTAGAGATCCAGGGGGTACGGAGGAAGGTGTCATTACGCTTTATCTCAACAATGAAGGTTAAGCGATGCTTGAGGCAAGGGTGTCGACTATATGTAGTGGAAGTAGTGAATGAAAGGAAGGGACCCTCATTAGATCAATACCCAGTATTGTCAGAATTTAAGGATGTTTTTCCAAACGAGTTACCAGGGTTACCTCCTAAGAGGGAGCTTGATTTTACTATTGAGATAAAACCTGGTGTAGAACCAATTTCCAAGACTCCATATCGGATGATAGCGCCGAAACTTTGTGAGTTGCAAATGCAGTTGAAAGAGTTACTAGACTTAGGGCTAATAAGCCCCAGTGTCTCACCTTGGGGTGCACCAGTAATTTTTGTAAAGAAGAAGGATGGTTCCTTATGATTGTGTATAGATTACAGGGACTTGAACCATTCTACAGTGAAAAATAGGTACCCAATGCCACGAATAGATGACCTCTTTGATTAGATGAAAGGGGCAGCGTTATTCTCAAAGATTTATTTGCGATCCTGGTATCATCAATTAAGGATTAAGGAAGGCGATATCCCAAAAAATGCCTTTCGAACTCGGTTTGGGCATTACGAGTTTGTCGTAGTACCTTTCGGATTGACCAATGCACCAACAGTATTCATGAGCCTCATGAACGACGTATTCCGGAAGTACCTAGACCATTTTGTACAAGTATTTCTAGATGACATCCTCATCTATTCAAAAACCGAAAGAGAGAATGAGGAACACTTACGAGTGGTGTTGTCCTGCCTTAGAGAGAAAAATTTGTATGGGAAGTTGTCGAAGTGTTCCTTATTTCAAAAAGAGATCAACTATTTAGGTCATATCATTTCCGGTGAAAGAATCTTTGTGGACCCAGAAAAGATAAACACCATTATGGAGTGGCCAGTGCCGAAAAATGCCCATGAGGTGAGAAGCTTCATGGGGCTAGCAGGTTATTGTCGGAGATTTGTGGAAGGATTCTCAAAAATAGCGAAACCCATCACCACTTTGTAGCACAAGGGGGTCAGGTATGAATGGACGGAAGAATGTGATAGTGCATTCATTGAGCTTAAGAGGTTACTAACTAGTGCGCCAATTCTACGAGTGCCAAATATGGAAAAGGAAATCATAGTCTGCATGGATGCCTCGAAGCAAGGGTTTAGGGCCGTGCTAATGCAGGATGGAGGAGTGATAGCTTATGCGTCAAGGAAGTTGAAGAAACACTAAGAGCTTTACGCTACTCATGATTTAGAGTTGGCAGCTGTAATGCTAGCTCTAAAATTTTGGAGGCACTATCTTGTGGGGCGAAACTTTGAGCTCAAAATGGACCATCAAAGTTTAAAACATCTCTTCACTCAAAGGGATCTGAATGCCAGGAAAAGGCGATGGAGTGAATTTATGAGTGAGTACGATTTTGGTATTTCATACATCAAAGGAAAGGAAAATGTGGTCGCAGATGCCTTGAGCAGGAGACCATGTGTCTTCTCCCTGGTACCCTTAAAAGTCAATCTGAGAGAATGTGTGTTGGTGCAACTCCAAGGAGATAGTTGGTATTTAAATGTTACTTCAAACCTCCAGAGAGGGAGACAATTAAATCCAAAATATGAAGGATATAGTTTGGAAGTTGACGGATTATTGAGATATCAGGGAAGGATGTACATCCCTAAAGATGGGGATATTCGAAGAATCATATTGAAGGAAGCCCATATAGCACTTTAATGTGCACATCCGGGTGTGAAGAAGATGTACGCAAACATGAGGAATCTCTTCTTCTGGGTAGGCATGAAGTGCGATGTAGTCCATTTCATCGCCAAGTGCCTAGAGTGTCAACAAGTGAAAGCCGACCACCACCACCCGATAGGCCTCCTACAACCACATGATTTTCCTATGTCCAAGTGGGAAATCATCTCTATGGATTTTGTTGCGGGGTTGCCACTCACATCTCATAGACATAATGCCATTCTTGTGATAGTGGATAAGTTAACCAAGAGTGCTCATTTTATTCTAGTTAGAGACACTTACGATGTCACTGATGTGACACGTGTGTTTGTAAGTGAGTTTATTTGTTTGCATGGGATACCTAAGAAGATCATTTCAGATAGGGACTCCAGATTCACTTCTAGGTTTTGGAAAAGTTTGCAGTCATCATTGGGGACTCATTTGAACTTAAGAACAACTTATCATCCTGAAACAGATGGGAAAACTGAGAGAGTAAATCAAGTCATGGAAGACATGCTTAGGATGTATGTCATGGATAATCAAACTCATTGGGAGAAGTACCTACCTTTGGTAGAGTTCACCTACAATAATAGTTTTCATAGCTCCATCAGAATGCCACCCTACGAAGCTCTGTATGGGAGGCCATGCAAAACGCCATTGAGTTTGGATAGATTAGAAGACCGAGTAACAGTTGGGCCAAAATTGATTCAAGAGATGGAGGAACAGGTGATTCAGATTAGGCAGAGACTAAAGGAAGCACAGGATAGGCAGAAAAGTTATGTGGATGCACACAAGACCGACCGAAGTTATGAAGTGTGAGACCAGGTTTTCATTCATATCAGGCCTAATAAGAGTACCATATGGTTCAGGAAGGGCACAAAGTTGTCACCTCGATTTATAGGACCGTTTAGAATGCAAGAGAAAATTGGACCCGTTGCCTATCATCTCGTACTGCCACCACACTTGAATAAAACTCATAACGTTTTTCATGTATATGTTTTACGTCATTATGTTGCTGATGAATCACATAAACTAAATTGGAAGGAATTGCAAGTATCGGACATGGGAACTCTCATGGTAGAACCGTTACGCATATTGGACCGTAGAGTTCGACAGTTGAGGAACCGTCTGGTAGACCAAGTTAAGGTCCAATGGGACAAGTATAGTCCAGGATCTTCTACTTGGGAAGACGCTGAGACATTATGATGAGACTATCCCTCACTTTTTTAACCACCTCGAGAATATGTTTCTCGAAGGTTGGGTGGACAGCCAGTATTGCCTGAGGCCTACACACTTTTATTTTCTATTCACAGTGAAACTATTAAATGATACACTTGAAATTTTAAGACGTATGAACCTTTATGCATGTTTAAATGTATTTGAATAATGATGGATATGATGCGATATATTGTGAGAATGTAAATTTTATGAATGTTTAAATGTTATTGATGATGGTGGATATGATGCGATCTACTATCTGAATGTAAATTTTATGAATGTTTAAATGTTATTGATGATGATGGATATGATGCGACATATTCTGTGAATGAGAATCCTATGAAGATTCAAATTCTATTTGAATGATGATTGGATATGATGCAATCTAATTGGTTAATGATAATTTTATGAATGGGTGTCAAAATTGAATTATGGGATATTATGAGATCTATTTCTAACTTGAAAACTTTGATGTTAAGTTGTTGGTACATGGATACCGAATTGAAATGATGGTTGTATGCAATTACATGATGATAATGCATAGAAATGTATGAGTTTGTGTTAGCGATATTTCTTGTAAGGGGGGTTAGAATGCAAAAAGAATAGGTTAAAACCCACTTGTCCTAAGTTTTGAATGTAAATGTGCCTTGGTAAGCAGTGAACGGATCTGGACGGCGTGCATCTGCGCGCCCAAATCAACAGCACACATGAAATTCCAGACCTCCCTTGCCTTTCTACCTTTAAGCGGGGGGGGGGGGTCCGGAATCGCGGGCGCAACTCTCCAACAGTCCAGATTAGTGCGCCCGGATCAACGGCGATGTGTGCCATTCCGGACCCCCCCTGCCTTTCTACCTTTAAGCGGAGGGGGGGGGTCTGGAATCGGACTCGCAAATTTCCAACGGCTGAGATCTCAGCACCCGAATCGACGGTGCTCACATGATCTGCATCATCCTCAGCTGCTCTGTGTTTAAGCGCGCGTGGGCCCTTCTCCCGTCATATCACCTTCCAACCGTCGTTCTCCTGCCGCCATGTGTCATCCATCTACCTCTCCTCTATGGTTTGCATGGACTTCCTCCCTTCTCATCATCCACACACCATGTGCCACACGTCCCCTTCCCCCCACGTCAGCCTCCCCCTAAAATGTGTCCATCACACCTATCCTTCCACCTCCTTTGCTTATCGCATTTTTCCATATGTCCCCCCTGCAATCTTTCTCTCCCCGCTGTCGTGGCCCCATCACTTCGTTCCTGTGCCCCACCTTCCGCGTTGTCCTCCCCGCATATCCTTTGAGCCAGTCAGTTATTCCAGGTGCCTGCATGAGAGGCCCTCCACGTCCAGAAGGTGCCGAGTTGGCCGGGCCATCCTCAATCCCGATGTTTCAGTTATTGAAGCGGTTGGTGGTGGTTAGACATCGCCTCCGCCTTAATGGGAAAGCATGGCCATGAATTTAAGGCATGTCGATTCGTCGTTGGAACTGTCAAAGAATTAAGATTGCGTCTGACATAAGTTGCACGATCTTTCAGATGTTGACTGTCAGAAGCCATGCAGATGCAAAGCTTTCAATGCAGTGTCTTGATTTTGCTGTTGTTGTTGTTTTGAGTATATGAAGGCGTTTTCGCCATTTTTGTATCTATCGATGGTTGAGCTGAGCTCCCGGTCATAAAAATCTCTAATGAAGCACTGATATTCTGGTTATGTATGCACTCTTGAGACTTCTTGCCTGATGAATGCCAGTGTCTTTTACATCTTTGTTCCACTATGTTAGAATCACTCAGAATTGGAGGATCCAGTCAAGCTATAGATATTATAGGATGATGTTGGTAGGATCACTGTAGCACTTATAATGTTTCTAGCCAGTTCTTGTGGTTTTCCCAGCACTGAGTGACTTGGAATTGGAGGATCCAGTCAAGTCTTCCTTGGTTTCTTAAGACCTTGAACCAAGCGGATCTTGCATTCAGTGTCTTTCTTCTGCAAATAGTCGTAAGCCTATTTCCCAAAGCTGTTTGTTCATTTTCCTCACTAAGTCTTCCACCTACTCACCCTTTTATCAACCCACTGGCTGAAGTTGGATCAAGACCTCCTTTGTCACCATATGTACCAGACTCAGTTCCCGAGTTAGAGTGATATCTCCTTGAGTTTTTTCTCCATTTGATCACCCTTTTAAAACAAATCGTGACATTAAACTGATGGGCGTCGGGCTCTGCTCCTGCAAGCAATCCAGGAGTGACTTATGTCGCCAACATTTCTGGCGTCGTTGCTGGGGATGAAGTTGAATATTTTCCCCGGGATTGAACGACAAAGATCAACTGATTCTGAAGGTGCATCAAATATCAAAACTTGAAGATTGCTACTGTGCACTTGGCGACTCCATTGTGACGAATCCGCTGGGGAGAACCTGCACTATCAACTGTGGCTTCAAGAGGCAGACACACGAGGTCTAACCCACACTTGCCTTTAGCTACACTAGAAGCTGACGCGGAAGCAGTGCACAGAAAGGGAAAGAGCTCTGCGAGAGAAGTTTCCATCGCCGAAACAGGTAATACGCCCTCCCCTTCTGTGAGAAATCCATTTTCTTATTTGCAGCTTCCTATTCGTCCTCCTTCTGAAGTCCCCCGTTCTCTAAATTTTGGGAGTGTTCCTGCTGAGTTTTCTCCTCCTGGTCTGGTATCAGAAAGAGAAATCCTTGTCACTCCCTCCTCCCTAGAGGTCTTGCCTCATCACAGACCTCGAGCTTCTGAATATTTCACCACCCCTCCTTTTGTTGCTACCACTGCACAGAGAGAAGCGTCTGCGCACTCAAGTCCCTTGGATTTCTCTCTGTTTTCTCCGTTGTCTCCTCCAAGAATCTCTGTTCCGACATCTCCCRTTCATACTCCTTCTCCTCCGAGTTCTCCTCTACCTAACATCCCTATGGCTGGTGCTAATCCCCCTCCGAACAGAATGGATKCCATAGTTGCTGCCAGATATGCTCCTTTGATTCTACCCCAGCCTCTGAACCCTCTCCCTGTTGGAGACTATTTAAAATACATGCCCAAGTTCAGTGGGGAGGGAGATGTAAGTGTTGAAGATCACCTAGCTGCCTTTTACAGCTATGCAGACAACTTGAATATCGAGAGTGAAGATGTCTGGATGAGAGTCTTTGTCTAGAGCCTGGATGGGGAGGTGAGGAAATGGTTCCGGGGACTAGCCCCTGGATCTATTGCTGGAATTGAAGCCTTGGATAATGTTTTCCTGAGGCAGTGGGGAGACAGAAAAGATTATATGTATTATATGACAGAGTTTGGGTCTCTGAGGAAGATGCAAGGGGAGTCTGTCTCAGAATTCTCCAAAATATTTAATAAGATGTACAACAAGATTCCTGCAGAGATTAAACCCTCAGAGGCCTCTGCTCAAATTTCCTATGTTGGCACATTTGACCCTGATTTATGTCTCGTGTTAAGAGAAAGAAGAGCCACCTCTTTGGCTCAGATGCAAGATGCAGCTGTAGAAGTGGAATCCAACATACTGGCAGCTGACAGACTGAGAAGCCAGGCCGACACAGACAGAAGAAAATAAATGTCAGAAGCCTCAACTTCTAGCACATCACTGTCCCACACTCAAGTAAATGAGTTGACCCGAGTTATGAACCTCCTTAAAGAAGAGGTGGAGAGATTGAAGGTGGAAAGGAAGCAAATGTACAAGGGCCCTCAAAACATCAAAAATAAAGGAGGTTTCAGAAGGCCAAATAATTTTGCTCCTCCAACTATGCACAGAGAGAAGGAAAGAGACAGAGACGACCAAAGAATTCAGGCTCCCTTCCAGAACAATTTTGTGGCTGATGAAGAAGAAGGGGAAGCAGACAAGCCTGAGCCTAAAATCAACAGTGTAGAAGTCACTCCCCCTTTATCTGACCCAATCAGCATATGAAAAGTCTCTCATGGATGTTCAGCTGAACGAATTGAGCAAAGGAGACAAAGCTAGAGGCAGCCAAGGCAGGTACAACTTGAGGTCCGACAAAAGAGAAACAACACCTGATGTTCCTAAACCATCCAATAGAGCAGAGAAGCCTGATAATGAGGTAGCAGATGCTCACAGAGGTAAGAAAGCCCAACCCCTCTCTCCTATTGTCCATAATCATGTTCCTGAAATTAGAAAAGCTCCAAAGCTCATATCCCCTTTCAATTTTGAACATGAGATTCAAAAAATCAGGATTCCTATGCCCCTCACCGAGCTAATAAAACATGGGGAATACAAAAAATGCTTCTCTGAACTGCTGAAATCTGAAGCCTCATATCCTCTCACAGACTCCATAAACCTCCAAGATGAAAGGCCTGCAGTTTTCCTAGGTCCCATGGTAGAAGACAGAGATGATTCATCCCCCCCCTTCTACACCTCCCTGAACATACATGACAAGGTACTTCATAATTTCCTTATGGACTCAGGGGCCTCCCACAACCTCATGCCCAAAGCTGTCATGGAAGAATTAGGACTGGAAGTCACTCAAGCATATCATGACCTCTATTCTTTTGACTCCAGGAGGGTTCAGTGTTTGGGAGTCATCAAGGACCTGGTAGTCTCTTTGTTTCAGCTACCCATGAAGAGTATGGTCATGGATATCATGGTAGCTGATGTCCCCCCTAAGTTTGGCATGTTGTTGTCAAGATATTGGATAAAAAGACTTCGAGGGATGTTACAGATGGATCTCACATATGCCACCATTCCAGTCTTTGGAGGGGAACATAGGAGACTGTACAGACAAGCCCAACTAGCCTACATTGTCAGTGACGAGGCCAACCCTACCAATCATCCCATCTATGCCTTGGATACCGATTTAGGCTCCAGTTTACTACAGCTCACCCACACCCCTGAAGCTTCTTTGCAGATCAGAAAGCAGCCCATCCTTAATCAGGAGACCTCCCCTCCAACTTCCTCTGTTTGGAAGATGTTTTTTGATGGAGCTTCCTCCAGTATGGGTGCAGGTGCCGGAGTGATATTTATATCACCTTTTCATGAGACCATCTCTCTGTCATATAGGCTGGAATTCGAGGTCACCAATAATGTAGCAGAGTATGAAGCTCTAGTTCTAGGATTAAGAGCTGCAAAAGAAATGGGAATCAAGGAGATGGTTGTGTTTGGTGATGCAGAACTGATTGTCCAGCAGGTCAAAAATGTTTATCAGACTAAGCATCCTCAGCTCAGGAATTACAGGAATGAGGTATGGGATCTGGTTGATGATTCCTTCCTGGCCTTTAACATTTCCTACATTCCAAGGGAGGAAAATGCCTCGGCCGACTGTTTAGCTTTCACAGCTAGTGTGTTCGAAGTTCCCACATCGCCCACTGTCGGGTCTGAAGTTGAAATAAAATACAGACCTTCTATACCTGACAATATCAAACACTGGAAGGTGTTTGAAGATGATCAAGAAATTGAGAAATTTCTCCAGTCCATTGATGACTTTTCCACAATGCACATAGATGAGAATCCTGAAGAGGAAGATGACCATCACCCTGGGGAATTTGTGAATAGAATTGTTGATCACTGGATCATTCAACTACCGAGCAATCACATTCCGAGAGGACTGATCCCATTAGAAAGATTGTTCGACGGAAATGATGTGGCAGTAAAGGGTAAGGTTTCGGGTGATGATGATGACATAGCTGAATGCAACATAGGCACACCTGAGGAGCCAAAGTTTGTCAAGCTATCAAGAAGTTTGACCGAGGGGAAGAGGATCGAATATATCAAGTTGCTGAAGGAGTTTGTTGATGTGTTTGCATGGACCTACAAAGACCTCAAAACGTATGACACATCAGTCATCGAGCATAAGATCCCACTAAAAGAGGAGGCTAAGCCTTTCAAGCAGAAGCTGAGACAGATAAATCCCATGTTCCTGCCTGTCATGGAAAAAGAGGTAAAGAAGCTGTTGGATGCCCAGATCATTGTCCCCTTGAGATATTTTGAATGGGTGGCCAATTTGGTCCCGGTGAGAAAGAAAAGTGGAGAAATCAGACTCTGTGTCGATTTCAGGAACCTAAACAGAAGTTCGAGGAAGGACAATTATCCCCTGCCCAACATGGAACACATTTTACACAGGGTCACTGGCGCATCTAGGATGTCCATGATTGATGGTTTCTCTGGATATAATCAGATATCAGTCATGCCTGAGGACAAATAAAAAACAGCCTTCATCACTCCTTGGGGCACATTCATGTATGCCAAAATGCCTTTCGGACTGATGAATGCAGGAGCAACATTTCAGCGAGCCATGGACATAGCCTTCATCGGGGAGAAGGACAAGTTTGTGGTGATATATCTGGATGACATCACAGTCTTCTCTAAGACTGATAGAGAGCACTGTTGTCACTTAAAGAGAGTTTTCCTGAAATGTTGGAGATATGGCCTATCTTTAAACCCCAAGAAATCATTGTTTTCTATGCAGGAGGGAAAGATGCTAGGTCACATAGTGTCAGCAGAAGGAGTAAGGATTGACCCAGGCAGGGTGGAAGCGATTCAGGCCCTGTCACTTCCCCGGTCCAAGAAAGAAGTTCAGGCATTTTTTGGGAAGGTCAACTTTCTGAGGAGATTCGTCTCGAACTTCGCCGAGCTGATGAAACACATTACAGCCATGCTCAGGAAGGGCCATGAAATAAAGTGGACTGTTGAATCCAGGGGATCTTTTTCCCAGATAAAGAAAGCATTGACTGAGGCACCTGTGCTAATCAGTCCTGATTATTCTAAAGATTTCCTGATTTTCTCATTTGCTTCTGATGACTCAATAGCAGCAGTCCTATTGTAGAGAAATGATCAAGGGCAAGAGAATCCCATTGCCTTCTTTAGCAAGGCATTGAGAGATGCTGAACTCATATATGAGATCATGGAGAAACAGGCCTACGCATTGGTGAAAGCTCTCAAAGCTTTCAGAATCTACGTTTTGAACTCAAAAATCACTGCATATGTCCCTTCAACTTCTGTGAAGGACATCCTTATACAGCCTGACATAGACGGGAGAAGGGGCAAATGGATAGCTAAGATCCTCGAATTTGACTTAGAAATTAAGCCCACCAAGATGATAAAGGGGCAAGGTTTGGCCAAGTTATTGGCTGAATCCAATTACAAAACTTTGGAGATTAACTACATCAATGAGCAAGCTGAGTCGTCCAGCAGTAATTCCCAGATCACCATACCACTAGCAGCATGTCCCTGGTACAGGGACATCTTGGACTTTCTGTAGGAATTAAAGCCCCCTGATGGACTGGGAAAGAGCAGGGCCAGAGCTTTAAAGCTCAAAGAGGTCAAATATTGCCTCATTGACCGAGCCTTGTATTGGAGAGACCCTCTGGGGATATTATTAAGATGTTTGGACCCGTTGCAAGCGCAGAAAGTGATGTTCGATTTTCATAGCAGTCTCTGTGGAGGTCATCATTTTTGGAAGACCACAGCCCATAAGATCCTCCGGGCTGGGTATTACTGGCCTACTTTGTTTACTGATGTCTGCAGAGAAGTCAGGGCTTGCGTCAAATGCCAGAAGTTCTCAGGTAAGCAGCCTCTCAAATCTCTGCCATTAAAGCCTGTAGTAGCTTCAGCACCTTTTCAGCAGTGGGGCTTGGATTTCATCGGAGAGATTCATCCTCCCTCAAGAAGCCAACATAAATGGATCCTCACTGAGACTGATTATTTCACCAAGTGGATAGAGGCAGTCCCCACCAGGAGCACTTCTCACAAAGTAATCATCAGCCTCTTGGAAGACATCATAGCCAGATTTGGTTGCCCAAGAAGAATAGTCACTGACAATGCCTCCCCCTTTAGGTCTGATCCTCTGATCAAATTTTGTGAACAATTTGGGATTTCATTGGTTCACTCTACTCCATACTATCCTCAAGGAAATGGACTGGAAGATTCCTCTAATAAAAGCCTGATCAAGCTTATCAAAAAGCTACTGGAGGACAATCAGAAGGCCTGGGACTCAAAGCTCAAATTTTCTCTCTAGGCCGATCGGGTGACAACTAAGAAGTCCCTGGGTCTCTCACCTTTCCAACTTGTTTACGGAATAGAGGTCATTTTTCCCACTCAACTTGCCTTACCTGTGGAAAATTTCCTCCAGGTCCTTGAAGGAGAACCTAATCATGTACTCAGAAGGATTCATCAGATGGTGGAAGTACAGCAGATCAGAGAACAGGTCATGGACAAAGCCCACAATCATCAGCAGAAGATCAAGCAGGCTTTTGACAGGAAGAACAAAAAGAAGGAATTCAAGCAGGGTGACCTGGTACTCAAGTGGGACGCGCCCAGGCAAGACAAGGGAAAACACAGTAAATTTGACGCCCTCTGGTTGGGACCTTTCAAGATCCTTGAAGTATTTTCAAACAACACTTACATGTTCCAGGATTTGGAAGGCAATGAAGTTTTTGGCAGCCCAGTAAATGGGCATTTCTTGAAAAAGTGTTTTTTGTTAGCCACAATTGGCTCTTTTTGTTTCGTTTTGTACATATTGTTTCTGTTTTTGTTTTTTGGACTAATAAATGACTCCATAGCCCAAAAGCAAAGGCACTGGATCTGCAAAAAGAGTTCTTAGAGCATCACAGGGACGACTCTATCCCCCATGGAGCCGATGTTAGTGATATTTCTTGTAAGGGGGGTTAGAATGCAAAAAGAATAGGTTAAAACCCACTTGTCCTAAGTTTTGAATGTAAATGTGCCTTGGTAAGAAGTGAATGGATCTGGACAGCGTGCATCCGCACGCCCAAATCAACGGCACACATGAAATTCCGGACCCCCCTTGCCTTTCTACCTTTAAGCGGGGGGGGGAGGGGGGGGGTCCGAAATCGCGGGCGCAACTCTCCAACGGTCCAGATTAGCGCGCCCGGATCAACGGTGATGTGTGCCATTCTGGACCCCCCCTGCCTTTCTACCTTTAAGCGGAGGGGGGGGGGTCCGGAATCGGACTCGCAACTTTCCAACAGTTGAGATCTCAACGCCCGAATCGATGGCGCTCACACGATCTGCATCATCCTCAGCTGCTCTGTGTTTAAGTGCGCGTGGGCCCTTCTCCCGTCATATCACCTTCCAACCGCCATTCTCCTGCCACCATGTGTCATCCATCTACCTCTCCTCTATGGTCTGCATGGCCTTCCTCCCTTCTCATCATCCACACACCATCTGCCACGCGTCCCCTTCCCTCCACGTCAGCCTCCCCCTAAAATGTGTCCATCACACCTATCCTTCCACCTCCTTCGCTTATCGCATTTTTCCATATGTCCCCCCTGCAATATTTCTCTCCCCACTGTCGTGGCCCCATCACTTCATTCCTGTGCCCCACATTCCGCGTTGTCCTCCCCGCATATCCTTTGAGCCATTCGGTTATTCCAGGTGGATGCATGAGAGGCCCTCCACGTCCAGAAGGTGCCGAGCTGGTCGGCCCATCCTCAATCCTGATGTTGCAGTTATTGAAGCGGTTGGTGGTGGTTAGACATCGCCTCCGCCTTAATGGGAAAGCACGGCCATGAATTTAAGGCACGTCGATTCACCGTTGGAACTGTCAAAGAATTAAGATTGAGTCTGACATAAGTTGCATGATATTTCAGATGTTGACTGTCAGAAGCCATGCAGACGCAAAGCTTTCAATGCAGTGTCTTGATTTTGCTGTTGTTGTTGTTTTGAGTATATGAAGGCGTTTTCTCCATTTTTGTATCTATCGATGGTTGAGCTGAGCTCCAGGTCGTAAAAATATTTAATGAAGCACTGATATTCTGGTTATGTATGCACTCTTGAGACTTCTTGCCTGATGAATGCCAGTTTCTTTTACATCTTTGTTCCACTGTGTTAGAATCACTCGGAATTGGAGGATCCAGTCGAGCTATAGCTGTTATAGGATGATGTTGGTAGGATCACTGTAGCAGTTATAATGTTTCTAGCCAGTTCTTGTGGTTTTCCCAGCGCTGAGTGACTTGGAATTGGAGGATCCAGTCAAGTCTTCCTAGGTTTCTTAAGAACTTGAACCAAGCGGATCTTGCATTCAGTGTCTTTCTTCTGCAAATAGCCGTAAGCCTGTTGCCCAAAGCTGTTTGTTCATTTTCCTCACCAAGTCTTCCACCTACTCACCCTTTTATCAACCCACTGGCTGAAGTTGGATCAAGACCTCCTTTGTCACCATATGTACCAGACTCAGTTCCCGAGTTAGAGTGATATCTCCTTGAGTTTTTTCTCCATTTGATCACCCTTTTAAAACAAATCGTGACATTAAACTGATGGGCGTTGGGCTYTGCTCCTGCAAGCAATCCAGGAGTGACTTCTGTCACCAACAATTTGTGTTACAGACTAATATGCAAGTTATGGGCTATGAAATATCCAAGGGATAATGATGATGAAAGTGGATGTCATGACCACTAGCCGAGAAACATTATGGTATGAATATTTGTATGTGAAATTATATTGGTTTGGATGCATTGCTATGATATGTGGACCAGTGCAGGATTTCAGGTGATGAGACTGCCCAAAACCGAATAAACGATGACAAAAATCCCAGCAACACGGTGCCACTATATATTACATTGTAGGGTGTGGACCCTAGTTATGATTAGGAGGGGTGGAGGCATTTCCCATCATGTATCCTCTGAAACCTGAAGTCATGGGACGACGGTGTTAGCTCATGCTCCCCTAGACATGTGATGATGACTGTCAGTTGCCTGCTGGGGAAGCTTGGTCGAGATAGTGACACTTCCACTTACGAGTTCTATTTGTATTTAGGTCAATATAGTTGATGCTCCAAGATAGTCCGGAAGAGGAAGGATAGGAATGAATATGGAAGTAAGTTAGGGAGGAAGGATGAGTAAAAATAGTTGAGAGAGTATGGAGATTTGTCTTATGGTGGAATTTATTTTTTTCCCCTTCTGAAAAGAAAATGTGTATATATGAATATTCATAATTACGTAACTAAACCATAGTTGTCTAAATAAAATTGTTGAACTAGATAATTGTAATTAAAGGATTTCACAGACATTTGATTGGTTTATTGTCTTTTATAAAAGAATAGTCTTTTTGATTGGATTGGATGCATACATAAATTACTATAAGGGTGATAGTTATTGATTATTAGTACATGCACGAGACTTGTATGTACTAGCTACACATGCATTTCTTCCACATGTACACTAGTATGAATGAGTTTCTTGGCTTACTTACTAATAATGATGGTTATTTGTTATGAATGTGTGGACCATATTTATTTTCCCTTGTATCATAGAATACTTTAACTTCAAGACAAAGTTTCCTGAAGGGTGGGTGTATGTAACAACCCCACTTAAATAGTTACATAGAGTTAATTAAGTATAGTTAATTAAATAATTAATTTTCTTAATGTGTATTATTTAAGTAATGATTAACTATTAATAATATTATTTATTTATT
>ML778354.1:397957-441542 GCA_009831015.1 Picea engelmannii
GGGGGGGGGGGGGAGAATCATTGAGTGGAGGGATAAAGAAATAAATGGTAGGATAAAGAAATAAATGGTAGGATAAGGTAATGAATGGAGGAATAAGGTGCGTGGCATTAAAGGAGGGTAGGGAGTCGGTGAATGAGGGGGATATATGAGTGGGCAGAGGCTTACGAGAGAGGATTATGACAATTTGGGGATGAAGCATTCTTTTGAGGGGAGGACTCTATTTCCTAGTTTGGAGTTTGGGTGAATTGTTGTAGGGTGCACTAGGTTGCTAGGAGTTTTGGGCTCAGGGGCCAGGAATCCTCACGGAATTCTGGAGCTAGGGAGATGGATAGGCTGCTCCTAGCTGGCTAGGTGGTTAGTCAATTTTGGGCAGGGTTTGGTGAGAGAATCAGGCATATATTGGACAGAGTAGCACGGAGGACAACCAGATAAGCGGGAATTTAGCATCAGGCAGAGGTATTTTTATTTATGAATTTGTTGGGTTATGTGGATGATTATGTAATTTATTTTCATGCTGTGGATAAATTTAATTTTTGATGAATATTAAATGATTATATGATGATTAATTAATTATTTATGCGTTGAAAGAAATTCTATGTTTAATTGTATGAAAATTTGTAGGCTTAATTAATTCAGGTCCCTACAGTTTCTTCATGGTTCTTCTCAAACTACTTTTAAGAGGATTTTAGTTGAGAGTCTCATGATATGTCTTTGAATTTGTTTGATTGAAGTATTGAAATTTATTACTCTTTTAATTTCCTTATTTGACTTTGTACACTTATCCTACTTGTGAAATTGTATGGCCCCCTTGGTTTAACTAGATCCCTTGTGTCGTCCTATCGTTCAATTCTCTGATCTTTGTCTCGCAAAGCTTTTAGATTGCTTGATTGTTTAGGATTTTTAATCAAAATAGAGTTTGAAAGCTTTTAATCATAAGTGTTTGTCTTCTCTCTCTCTTTTACATATTCGATTCCTTGATTGAACAAGTTATATCACACTTGTTTTCTTTCAGTTCTCATGATTTTTTGAGTTTTCTTTGTTTGATTTATTTTTTTCCTCTATTTTCTTTGTATCAAGCACGTATCTCTTTCATTTCACTTGAAAGTTAAGAAATAGAAAAGTTTGCATATCTCATTGCATACATAAATCAAACAAAGAATTTTTTTGTATTCTTTAGGAAATTTGTTTTGGTATACATTTGGAAAAGAGCTAGTTTTTCATGCACATTTTGGATTTTAGAAACATTTGTTTGGTAGTTTTGCATTGTCTTTCTCCCAGAAATTGAAACTTGCATAGTTTTGAGTACTTTCTTGTGTTAATAAGAATAAAACTCTTCTCCTTCACGTATATAAATTTCATTGAAAAGAACGAATTGCATATCATTATTTTTCATTCTATTGGAGTAGAGTCTCTCACATCATCAATTTAATCTTTGTGAACCTATAGAGTTAAAATCTATTAAAATCAACCATGCACTAACAAAATCAATTAGAACATTTTTTTGGTTTCAACACACCAATAATAGCATAGGATTAGGGTCATTGGACTAGGAGAAGTGAGTAAATTGTCCAAAAATACTAAACATACTATATAACACTAAAGAGAGAACAAATCCAACTTTCTTATAAGCATATCTAGGAACCCCCTCTAACATAGGGACTAAACACGAGGTCTTGTGCAGAAAAGAATTTGATATTACCCCTCCAAATCTTGACCAATCATAGTGGATAGATATTATAATGGGGGGTTTTCTTGAAGTGTCACTGGTTTCATTTGGTCTCAGTGATCCATGAATCTTGGATCTATTTGAGGTCCTCATGATTTTTATCGATCCACCTATATTCATTCCTATAAAAAACATTTGGACTTTGATATCCTACCCATACGTTTGGTCTCAACTATCGACTGTATCCTCCCGGAGGGTGACTACGAGTTGGTAACCTTAGTTTCCTTTCCTAGTTATCTATAGAGCTGACTGGGGGGGGATTCCCACGGTACCCGAAGAAGACATTGTATCACACTTTCATTACCCTTGGAGGGTTCTCCCACAAAAGAGAGGGTTACTTACATTGAGAAGGGATTTTATGTCAAGGTCAGGGTAATTGCTTCTCATTTCTTTGTTGGTGGTTTGAGATCCCGTCTTCAAAAGATCCTTGAACCTATTGTTGCTTGGTTGATTGGTTTTAGTTTTCTTAAGAGTGTGTTTCTTTGACTTTCATAGTTTGAAATAGGATCAAAGATCTCACAGTATACAAGGTATGGATCCTAAATTTTAGGAACCTCAATCCAATGTTTCTTACGAGGGAATGATCGAAGATCAAACTTCTGAAATCAGGAGCATAGCCTATGGAAGTGGAAAAAATGTGGAAGAACCAGTCACAACCTTCATAGAAATCCTTGCATCTTACACAAATCCTCTTTTTACTAATCCACTTGGCCTATCACTCATTGAACCACCATCCATGAGATTTATTCATGCTTATTCTTCTTACATTTTGTTGCTCGGTTCAACCACTACACAGTCTTTTGGCATGAACACACCGATTTTTATTTTTCCTAAAAGACTTAGGAATTAATATTTATCCACAACTCATTTATTTTATATTGTTGGTGCTTATTTATTGGAAACATTAGTGACCAAGGAATCCTCGACACAACCACTTGCGAATACATCTCCCTTTGCACATGGGTCAGTTAATATTCCTACTTCACTGTTTCCACACATGCACACACCAAGTGATTTACTTGGGCGTACCATCAGTTAGATGGTCGACAGTAAAATAATTCACACAACCATGGTTACATAAGATACTCAATCTCCATCTCACACTTTGCATATGATTACACCCTACATTGGATGCCAATCTTCAATGGGAGGCCAACCATTAATTGGAGGGAAACCTTCAGCTGGAGGGAAACTTTTTGTTATGTGGAAAGCTATGTGGTTGCAACATCAACAATAAGGGGGGAAATTCACTCCTACAAGTCCTTCTATCCCTACTACCACTTCCTTGTATCTTGGAAAACCATATACATGATTTTCTAATTCTTTGTGGGGTCAAACCAATCTGGTGGGAATTTGTCAGCAAGGAAATTTACCCTATCAATCCATAAGCCCCATGATTCCAGTGCAAAAATCCCTTCAAAAAAAGTATATGATATGTCCATCAGGACAACATCAACACATGGGGAGACCATCAGGTAAATCTCAGTATGTAGGAGGTCCATTTGTTCAATCACAGTACATGGTGGACCATTAGGACAACCACATTACATGGGTGGACAATCAGACAACCACCTTACATGGGTGGACAACCCGGGAAACCACTGTACATGGGAGGACCGTCTATTTTTCCATCTCGTTGAAACCTGGATACGGTCCTACTAGTGTTCCCATGCCACATGGTTACCACTAGTATCCACATGCTAACCGACAACTTCCAATTTTGGCTACATTAGATATGTGAGATATGGCATGCTTGAAAAATGATCCCATTCTACATGCCCCATTTTGGCCTGCCATCCCTGCCAAATTACCTTCCGACATCCTAAAATTTGATGGAAAACATAGGAAATATCCTAACAATCATGTTATGAATTTCCATTTATGATTTTCTTCCAACTATTTGATGGATGAATCCATCCATCTAAGGATTTTTCATATAACACTTATAGGCACAACAACCAAATGGTATATTGAGTTGTCGCATAACTTCTTTGTCAACTTTAATTATATTTACATGGATTTTGTGATTCATTTTCAGTTACTTATATGATATGAGACCGATATAGATATTTTTACCTCACTCCACCAAACCTCTTCCACCCACATATCTAATCATATTCATGAGTGGAGGTGGTGGATATGATTGATTAAAGCTCCAATTCCATACCAACTCCTCACAGATTAGTTTACAAAATCTCTCTTGCCACCCATCACCCTTGATGTTTCTATGGGAGTTGTTTTTAATATGGAAGAGGCTATCAACCCTGTTGAATATTTGGACTTGGTAAATTCCCAATACGACACACTTTACGATCATATCCCTCATGCTACTCCCCTGTCGAATGATCCAACAAGACATTCTCTAGAACCAAGTTTTGTTTCAGACACCAAAAATACTCCTGCTCATGCTCAAACATTTGAGGTGAATGAAGTCCAATCCACTTCATCTTAGAAACTAGGAGCTAAGAATAAAAACAAGGGTAAATCCAAGAAATATTCTGACCAATAGGATGGTACAAAGGTTGTTGATACTCGACCGAATAGGAAAGCTAAGTTTCCTTGCATGATTTGTGAGGAAGACCACTACATGAAAGATTTCCCTCATCGTGAGGAAGTCACTAAATTTCTAAAGGGTACATCCGAACCTGCAGTGTTAAATAACTCTTTCCCAGTTCAAAAACATTATCTGGTTACACCAAATCCTATCCCTTCACAAGGGGGAAACAAAGGTCATTCCCACCATGGGGATGCTTCCTCAAGAACCTTTGATGTATATATGTTTAAGGAATTTAATGTAACGGCTCGAGAAAATACATATGGAACTACTCCATGTAATCCAGCTAATGTGAAGACTATCGATCATCCCTCCACATCCACTCCTCCTTCTTCTACTCCTCTTCGTATTGAGAAGAAAATTTAAGACATAGTGTTGCGCCCTCCCAAAGGCACAATTCGAAAAGATACATTTAATATAAGTGCCCACGCTGCCAAATAATACAATATTGTTGAAGATTTGGCACAAGCACCTTGTGCTATGTCATCCCTAGAAATTCTACAGAATTGTCCATGTCAATGTAGAACATTGTTTTCCACTATTGGGGCTATGTATCTAAAGGAATCAAATCTAATTACATTTAATATGGACTATTTTAAAGAGAGGCTCTCACACCACCTAACATTCCAAATTCAAATTTTGGTTGGTATAAAGAACATCCATCGCACTATTTTGGATGAAGGAGCCTCCACATGTGTCATGTCTTTGCCTTGCTAGAGATTCCTTGGTTCTCCTAAATGTAATCAGTCTCTGACCACTCTCAAAGCATTTGATGGACATGGTTTTCAACCTCACAGACTCTTGGAATCTTTCATTGTGACATTGAAGGGTAAAATTGTTTTAGTTGATATCGAAGTGGTTGACATGCCCCTGGATTAAAATTTGTTACTTGGTCATAGTTGGTTCTATGCGACGACTTCTATTGCATATTCGGTGTTTTGTATTTTACAATTTCCCCATCAAGGAAAAATTGTCACTGTTAATAAACTTAACTATTGCACTCCAGATATCGACAATCCTGCAACAAATAATGTCCCTTTTCTAGGAAAATCTAGTCTTTAGAGTGTAGGAGTAGGTCTCCTTAACGATTCCTCACTCATGGGGGTTTTTATTTACCTACTCCTCACACCCCGTAGGTTTCCACGTTAAATATGATTTCGACTCTAGTGCAACAATACCTAGAATCACTTGATCCTTTGGTAGTACTTGGTATTAATGAGCATAGTTCATTGTCTCTGTGAAGCTCATTAAAAAATGAAATAGAACACCCTCCATTCGAATCGAGTCTCAATCTAGATCAAATACTTGAACCTTCTTTTCCTCTGCCTAGTGAAAATATTTTGATTAGTAACTAGACACCTAAATGAGGAAAGAAGAAGAGTCAACAGAGGAAATGACGCATGGGGGGAAGGTCTCCAACCTATAGACATCATGTTGGATTAAATCCACTAGATTCTACCATGCAAGCTTGGGGATTTTTTTTCTAGAGAGACACATTGCTAGGAGTGATCCTCATTTGAGGGTCATTCCCATCATAAATTAGTATTATTTTCTAGAATGATCTTAGTATTTGTTCCTTCTCGTGCTCGTAAATACATGAGAATAGGTTATCAAGATCAGTCTTTGTTCTTTATCGTTCTCGTTAATACATGAGAATATGTTACTAAGTATACTTTTATCTCTTTTTCAGAATCGTAAACACTTTATGAAAAATGAACTCTTTGAGGTATCCTTTAATCTCCTTTCAGACTCCCTAAACATGAAAAGATTTTCGAGTGAGCTTGCTTTGTTTCACACTTATTAAAAAATAAAGAGGTACTCACCAATATTGGTGGGGGGGGGGGGGGGGGGNATTGAAGGAAGTGGGTCAAGGTAATATGTTTTCGTCTCTGAGTCATACCAATTCCATGTGTGTTTATAATTTTTCATTCTAGTCAAAGAGTGATCTTGTTATTGTCACATTATTTTCTTGGTACTCATCGAGTCAATGTCACCAAGTCATTCATCGTGCCTCGCAATCTTCAAGGGAAGTTTCACTTAAACCCATCCATCTATAATATTACCGGTTTCCATTTCCTATGTCAGTGCATACTCATTTAATCCACCATCTCACATCACTTTTTTGTGTTAATTTTGTGTCGATGATGGGGGATACATCATGGACCTCCTTCAATGAGTATTTTAATTTCAACTTCAACACATTATCCAAGAATTAAACTTAGAAATGAGTTAGTACCTTGGGACCTGCATGCCTCAATGGAAAGCCTCTTCACTTCCGAAAATAGGTTTACACCATTGACCTCTGATCAGATGATTCCATGAATGTTCGGCCTCATCTCATTTATTCACATTCATTGAAATGTACTAAAGGTACTTCGGGAATCATTGTCATCATTGGTGATTTACCTCGCACTTGTTAACAATATACCTCAAAGACACATAATCAAGTGGTTTCTACCATGTTCGACATCAAGACATTTATTCATATGGTTATATCTGTGTCAGCCAACAATGTTGAATATCATACAACATCCAACCCTTCAAGGATGAGGTATTATGTGATGTTTCCCCACTCAATGTCTGTGATGTCCTCTCAGGAAAACCATATATGTGGAGATGCCATGTTGTTTATGACTCTCAACCCCGTAGCGTCATTTTTACTTTGAGGGATCATTTATACAAAATACTAGAGGAGGTTCTAACAACTATTCCACCTAAAAAGTTCCGCAAGGTAGTATCTCATACTACAAAATTCATCTTCTTCACAATCATTTCAAAAGGTGAGAAAAAGGATACTGCAACCAATACAGTCTCGGCCCAAGCACCTTCTATCCAACAGAAGCAGGTCGAAAAGATTGTAGAAAAGTGTAAATATTCCTTCTGCACAAAATAATATCATGTATCTAGACTGGTTATAAAGGTCCAACCCTTCCAGCCACATGCTTGTGATAGCCTTCCACAAACCGAGCAACGCGATGTCTCCAACAAGGGAAGTATCTCACCAAGATTCAGATTCAGCAAACACTTTTTCCTCTCACCCGGGAACTCAACGCAATGAATACCGTTTCTTCATAAGGAGGGAGGATTTATCCAGGTGGATATCAGTGGCCACCTACCTTTTCCAACTGGCTCAAAACAATTTTCTGGCAATTTTGGCAATTTACTATTTTTAGCAGTTTTTAACTTCTACGGCCATTTTGAGGGACTAAATGAAGTTTTTTTGGGATCAAGACTCCTAATGATATCAAAATACATGATTTATCCCCCACAATGAATATCTACGATGATACCTTTCCAACGGGCTATCATACGCCTAAAACAAAGATCGTATGCAAAAGTTACGACCCCAGGAATTTGATGTACTAACTTACCCAAACGAGACCCACATGACTTTTGGTGCTTCATATCCTAGGATTATGTTTTTAGATGTATAGGGTTTTTGGAATTCCTACTTATTCTAAAAATGCCTTCAAAGCCTCATTGTAATCATCTTCTTGTGAATGCGAGTAGTCGTCACATCTCTTCTCAGAGATAAGATGCCACCATTCTAGCGAGTCTTTCACTCTGTATTTTTACAGTCTTTGTACATTTATTTCATTAATAGAAATCGTGTATTACTGTATCACTATTTTTATTGTTGCATCTCTGATATATTTCTATTATATTATTTAATATCCATGATATCTCTGTGCATTTCTTTATTATATCTCCACTCTCATTTCATGCCGAAAATAATCTGGATCAGTGGTATCAATCAAGTTGCTCTTGATTTTTTTTTAGTGCATGTCCCTGACAAGGTCCAAGTATATAAAGTTGGGTCTCGAGCTTGTCTCTCTTGAGGAAAATCATTCTCACACACCCAAGAAACCCTCAATGACAAAAAAATCAAATGATGGAGTAGACAATCCTATCAATATGTTGCTTGAGCAAGCTCTCACGCGACAGAGGGATGAAATGGTGGAGAATTTTTCCCACATCCTTCAACTCCTATCGATAGCAATAGGCACATATTCATCAAAAACCCACTTTGGAGGAACCTCGCCTTTAAAGATACAGGTTAATTTTTATATCCCCATATTTGAAGGTCAGATAGATGTAGATGCCCTAGACAAATGGTTAAGTATGCTAGATGGTTATTTCTCTGTTCACCATTTTTCTGACAAGGAAAATATCACCTTCACACTCCTTAAATCTCTCCCCCATGTCAAACATTGGTGTGAAACTTACTGGGAGCAAATTTCCACAGAGGAGTCTGGAATATATGGGGTCGAGCCCACTTGGGGTATTTTTGGGGATGCAGTAAAGGAACAATATTACCCTGTTGGCAACTATGAGGACCAATACATGATATGAAACACACTGTGGAAAGAGAGGGGCCAAGAAGTTACAGAGTTCACCAATACCTTCCATACCTTGTACACCAAGATAGGTATCAAAGACTCCAAATGACATTTGGTTCTGAAATACCGTGGGGTCTACATAGATACATCCAGACTGAAATGGATTTTATGGACATCTCATCACTCGGTGTTGCTTATCGATATGATGTTAAAATCAAGCATAAATTTAAGCACCATAAAAAACAAGAGTTCAGGTTTGCAAATATGCAACAACCAAAGTATGACAAAGATGACCCTAACAAATAGTCTCTTGAAAGCAAGTCCAAGCCACATGAAAAGAACGATCACGGGAAGACAAAGAAGGACATCAAAAAATGGTGCACTTTACACAAAATCCCCTAGCAAAACACCAATGAATGGTGCTCAAAATAGTCATTGGTGGCCGAGATCAAAGACAAGGAGCTCAACCCTTATTCAGTATTTGATTCAAAAAATACTAGTAAAGGATAGATCATTGATGCAGACCCCACTTCTATTTTTGGGACCACAACAATTCAACCAGAAGAACCAATATATCCTGAAGAGGGGGAGCACATTTTTCATTCACACATGTGGGTGAAGGGGACCCCGTTGTATTTTATTGTTGATAGCAGAAGCCATAAGAGCCTCATCTCAGCAGAGGTTGTCAAAAAGTTGGGATTGTCGACAACACCACACCCACAACCATATAACATCGGGTGGCTTCACCAAGGATGATATCTTTGTGTCAACCAACAGTTCCTATTGTCATACGACATCCAACTCTTCAAGGATGAGGTATTATGTTATGTTTCCCCACTCGATGTTTGTGATGTCGTCTTAGGCCAACCATATATGTGGAAATGCCATGTTGTATATGAGTCTCAAACTCGTAGTGTCATTGTTACTTTGGAGGGTCATATATACATATTACCAGAGGTATTTCTGACTATTGTTCCACATAAAAAGTGCTACAAGGTAGTATCTCATACTACAAAATTCAGCTTCTTTACATTCTGTTCAAAAGGTGAATAAAAGGATATTGCAACCACTAAAGTCTCGGCCCAAGCACCTTCTATCCAATAGAAGCAGGTCGAAAGGATTGTAGAAAAGTGTAAAGATTCCTTCTAGAGAAAATAATATCATTTATCCAGACTGGTTAAAAAGGTCCAACCCTTCTAGCCACATGCTAGTTATAGCCTTTCACAAACTGAGTAGTGTGACGTCTCCAGCAAGGCAAGAATCTCACCAGGATTTAGTTTCAACAAACGCTTTTTACTCTCCCCCGGGCACTCAACGTAATGAATACCATTGGTTACTAAGGAGTGAGGATTGATATAGGTGGATATAGGTGGCCACCCACCCTTTCCAACTGGCCCAAAACAGGTTTCTGACAATTTTGGCAATTTACTATTTTTAGCAGTTTCTAACTTCCGGGGCCATTTTGAGGGCCTAAATGAAGGTTTTTCTGGATCAATATTTTCAATGTTAGCATAAGGCATGATTAATACCCTAAAAATGGATATCCTTGACGATACCATTCCAATGGGATTTCATATGCTTAAAATGAAGATCGCATGAAAAAGTTACGACCCCAAGAAGTTGATGTACTAACTTACCCAAACGAGGCCCACATGAATTTTGGCGCTTCATCTCCTAGGGTTAGGTTTTTGGATGTCTAGGGTTTTTGTAATTCCTAATTATTCTAAAAAGGCCTTCAGAGCCTCATTGTAATCATCTTCTTGCAAATGTGAGTAGCCGTCACATCTCTTCTCAGAGATAAGTTGCCACCATTCTAGCAAGACTTTCACTCTGTATTTTTACAGTCTCTGTACATTTCTTTCATTAATAGAAATCATGTATTATTGTATCTTCGTGTTTATGGTTGCATCTCTGATATATTTCTATTATATTATTTGATATCTGCGATACCTTTGTGCATTTCATTATTATATCTCTGCTCTCATTTCGTGTCGAAAATAATCTGGATCAGTGGTATCAGAGCATGCTTCTCTTGATAATTTTTCAATGCATGTCCCCAACGAGGTTCGAGTATAGAAATTTGGGTCTCGATCTTGTCTCTATTGAGGACAATCTCTCTTTCACACCCAAGAAACCCTCAATGGAGGAAGAAAATAAAAATGACAGATTAGACGATCCTATTGGTCTGTTGCTTGAACAAGCTCTCACGCGATAGAGGGACAAGTGATGCAGAACTTTTCCCACATCCTTCAATGCATGCCGATAGAAAAAGACGCATCTTCATCAAACGACCACTTTGGAGGCACCTCTCCTTTCAAGGTACAGGTCAATTTAAATATTCCCATATTTGAACATCAGATAGATGTGGATGCCCTAGACAAATGGTTAAATATGATAGACGGTTATTTCTTTGTTCACCATTTTTCCGATAGGGAAAATATCACCTTCACACTCCTTAAATATCTCCCCCATGTTAAACATTGGTAGGAAACTTACTGGGAGCAAAGTTCCATAGAGGAGTCTGGAATATATGGGGCTGACCCCACTTGGGATTTTTTTGTGGACGCAATAAAGGAACGGTATTACCATGCTGGAAACTATGAGGACCAGTACATGAGATGGACCACACTGTAGGAAGAGAGGGGCCAAGAAGTTTTGGATTTCACCAATACCTTCCATACCTTGTGCACCAAGCTGGGTATCAAAGACTCTGAATGACATTTGGTTCTGAAATATTGTGGGGCTATACAAAGATACATCTAAACTGAAATGGATTTTATGGACATCTCATCACTCGATGCTCCTTACTGATATGTTGTTAAAATCGAGAAAAAATTTAAGCACCAAAACAAAAGAGAGTTTGGTTCTACAAATATGCAACAACCAAAGTATGAAAAAGATGTCCCTCACAAATAGTCTCTCGAAAACCAGTCCAAGCCACAGGAAAAGAAGGGTCATGGGAAGACAAAGAAGGACACTGGAAAATGGTGCGATTTCCACAAAATCCCTTGGCACAACACCGATGAATGTCGCTCAAAATATTCATTGGTGGACGATATCAAATACAAGGAGATAAACCCTAATTCAGAATATGATTATGAAAATACTGGTAAAGGATAGATCATTGACGCAAATCCCACTGCTATTGTCGTGACTGCAACAATTCAACCAGAAGAACCAACAGATCCTGAAAAGGGGGAGAGCCTTTTTCATTCACAGATGTGGGTGAAGGGGACCCCACTACATTTTATTGTTGATAGAGGAATCCAACAGAACCTCATCTCAACAGAGGTCATCAAACATTTGGGATTGTCGACAACACCACACCCCTAGCCATACAACATCCAGTGGCTTTTCCAAGGATGGGATCTCTGTGTCAACTGTTGGCACAGGGGAAAACCTAGGGTTTAGCTCCAAGAGCGCACCAACAAGCCCTAACTACTGGCCCTTTCAGCTACACCTGTGAAGCAGATGCAGTCTCACTTGAAGCAGCTATGGGGGGGTTGCAGGATAGATATGTATACAACCAAGGGAAATATCAAGTGGATCCAACACTAGAACAATACAACATGCATATATCACTTATCAACTTAGGTATATTCGACACATCTATCAGATATACCATAGTAATGAATTACTAGTATATCAAAGGCAAAGAACATAGCATCAATCACACACAACAAAAGGTATACATGGTTAACCCTCTCTCTATGGATACATCCACATAACTTTTCTTTATAATATATTAAGGTGAAGAATACATTTCTTATCTACACTCTCAACTAGCAGACCTTCTTTATTCTCTCTATCTCTCCCCTCCCTGTGCACCCAATTTTAGGGTTGATCTTCACACCTAGCTGAAGATCTTACAATACAAAAGGATCTCGTACTCAACACTTCTCTCTCACATAATGTTACTCACTCGATCAAACAAAAACAATCATAACACCAACAATAGTAACAACAATCCATCCCAAGTCCTTTAGACCTTTATTTATACATTAAAATCATTGACCAACATCCTTAGTTTGAAACCTAGGTGTCAAAACCCTAGATATAGAAACCCTAGGTGTCTAAAACCCTATATCAACGTGACCCACATTTTCAGGGCTTCGCCAACCTGTCTTTCTTTCCTTCTCACACAATGCTCCAAATCATCCAACGATGTATTTTTTCTCTTGTTGAGTTGTCCACGATCCTCCTTCCTTGTTGATATGTCATCCTTGATCTTTTCATTCATGGGCTTGATTCCTTTTACTTCACTCTGTCCTTTATTCTCTTTTGCTCACTTCGACCCAGTAACAGTCACTGTGTCTTCCGCGCAGTTCGCATTTTGTATTTTCTTCCTTGATCTTCGCTTACTTTCATAACCAAGGGAAAACATCCCCCCAACACTCACCTGTGACTCATCTCGAGGAAATTTTGATCTGATCCTTCTGTTTTACTTCAACTTCAGACTACGCAGTGAAGCCTCTGCTTTCTTCTCCATGCCTCCTCTCCTTCCTTGTCCAGACTGTATTTTCTGTGTCTAGTACCCAATTTCAACTACACTTGGTACGTAGACCCTTTTCCTTATTCTTTTACTGAGAGTTGTGAGGTAGCTGGTTGTCATAGTACAACTTTAGTCGACTCTGATTCACTAATTATTCCTTCCATTCTCCACTCAAAGTCTTCAACTGTGCATATCCTCCTTTTGTAACATAGGCAATATCATATGGCCCGAGCCAATGCATTCTAAACTTCCCAGGATGTTTGATGAACTTACTGTCATATACTAGCACTAGATCACCTTGTTTAAATGCCATCTTCTTGATGTGTCTACCATGGTAGGACTTCTCTCTTTATTTTTGTACTTGCTGATGAAATCTTGCAAAAAATGTGTCTTCCTCCAGTTCGACTAATTGTGAAAGCCTCTCTCAAACAACGCCATTGTCATCTATATCTGTAAAGGCAACAATTCTTAGGCTTGGTACCAAATATTCTATTGGGACAACGAATTCTAGATCATATACCAACTTAAAAGGGGTTTGCATTGTTAGCTTCTTGCAAGTGGTTCTATAGGCCCATAATACTGCTGGTACTCTTAAATCTCAATCATCCCTATTCACACTACAGATCTTTGTCAATGATGTTTCCAATATCTTATTGAATGCTTCCACTATCCCATTTTCTTGTGGGTGGTAAGGCGTTCTCTTCTAATGCTGGACTGCAAATTCCTCAGTCAAGGCTTCAATTATTTTATTTATGAAATGTGTTCCTTGATCACTCATAAGGATCTTTGGGCATCCAAACCTAGTTATGATGTCATCAAATATGAATCACATAGTTGTAGTTGCACTACAGTCCTTAATTGCTCTTGCTTTAGCCCATCTAGTCAAGTACTCTATAGCAATAATTATGTACCTTGCTCCTGTGTGCTTTCCTGGTGGGTTTATAGGTCCCACAAAGTCAATGGACCATTTCTCAAATGCTTGTAGGGTCAGTTGTGGTGCTACTGGAATTTCATCTCTTCTGGATGGTTTCCCAACTCTTTGGCATACATCACAGGCTCTGTAATAGTCTTTATCATCTCTGTGTAAGGTAGGCTGGCAAATGCCATATCTAAGAATCTTCTGCGCAGTTTCTTTTCCTGCATAATGTCCTCCTGTGATGCCCTCATGAGCTTCTGCGAGGATCAATGGTCACTCTGCCTCTATAACACACATTCTCAATATCTCATCAGGTTCCATTTTGTATAGTTATCCAGCTATAAGTGAAAGGTCGACAACGCACACTACTAGTTGTTTCTTTTAGGGAATTGTATACTCACTAGGTGCCATTCCTGTTGATAGGAAATGGACTATCTCTGTGAAGTGGTAATAAATATTTCTAATGGCCAGTAACTATGCATCTGACATTGTATCCTCCAAATTGGTTGGCTCTTCGCCATGTTCCAACCTTGACAAGTGGTCAGGACCTTTGTTCAGTCTTCCTAGTTTGACTACAATCTCGAAATCATATTCTTGAAATAACAGAATCCATTTGCATATTCTTCACCCAAACACCGGCTTGTTGACTAGGTATCTCAGTGCGGAGTGATCAATAAACATTTTAAAATGTCCTCCCAACAAGTAGTGATGAAATTTTTGCAGTGCATACACCATGGATAATCCTTCTCTCTTAGTGGTGGTGTAATTAATCTCAGATGTTGATAGCTTCCTGGTAGAAAAAGATAACAGTTGGTCAATATCTCCTTTTCTAGGTTATGCTAACACAACTACCAATGCAATGGAATATGCATCGACATGCATGTGAAATTCCTTGCTCCAATCTGGGAAAACCAGAATGGGTGCAATAACCATTTTTTGTTTGAATGTGTAGAAGCTCTGTTGGCATTCTTCTTTCCAACTAAATTGACAGTATTTCTTCAAAATATTTTCCATGGGTGTTGTAATCTAGGCATATCATTTAATGAACTTCCTTTAATATCTAGTATGTCCCAACACAGTGTGCAACTATTTGACTAAAGTTGGGGGTAGTAGATCAACTATAATGGAAATTTTAGATGGGTCTACCAACAATCCCTGCTTGCATACAATATGACCTAACAACACTCCAAATGGTGAAAACAAGATGCCGTTATTTAGATTCAAGGTAATTTGACACTGCCTGCATTTGTCCAACATTAGCCTTAGACATTCAATATAATTTTTCAATAAACTAAAAACAGTCCAATCATCAAAATATGCTTCTAGACATTTATACATAAATTCCTTGAATGCTTTGACCACCACCCTGGAAAAGATGGTTGGGGCATTATTCAATCCAAATGGCATCACTGTATATTGGTAGGATCCCCATTCTATTTCAAACATGGTCTTATGGTGATCTTCCTTGGCAGTCTGGATCTGATGGTATCCTGAAAATCCATCTGTAAAAGAATATACCTCATGGCCTCCCACATTATCTAACACTTCATCAGTGAATGGTGTAGGGAAGGGGTCATGCAAACATGCATCATTCAACTTCTTGATATCTACACAGATCCTGATCTCTCATGTCTTCTTGTCTTGCACCACCATAGGGATAATCCACTCTGACTCTTCGACAAGTTCTATCATTCCTGCTTCCAACATTCTATCAAACTCAATATTCACTTTCTCTTTATACTTAGGGTTCAATCTATAGGGTATCTATTTGATTGGTATTGCATATGGTTTCAAAGTGATCCTCATCTCTCCCATAATCCCTTTAATGCCCTTCATATCGATGAACTTGGTTGGAAACAAGTCCTGATATTCATGCAGTAACTCTGTTATTTTTTCAATAGTAGCAGCATCCCAGTAATCTCCAAAATTTGCAAGATTTGGTGTTTGATTTGTTCCAATATTGATCTTATTAATGTTGATTGGTTGTTCGATGAATGGTATCTCAACTCCTATTCCTTCCACATCTCTCTAGATTTCTGTTTCAGAAATGTTCACCTTCCTAGGATCATCGTCTTCATCATCATTCATGTTGTAACAACCTTGTAGTTTCTGGAGAGGCATAGTCCATTCGTCATCTTCTTTTTCTAAAGGGGGTCTAGTGGCCCCCTCGAATAATTTTTGTCTTACAATCTTTAATGGTTGATATACTAAAGGATATTGACTGTCAAATAGGAAGGTGGTTACAAAGTTTTGAGTCATACCTTCCTAATCTGCAGTGATGAGGTGCAACTCCGCTTGGAGGTACTGGTTGATAGGGGTTGTGTCTAGTGTGTTAATGAATTTGTGCACCCACCGCTCTTTAGGAATGGTTCTCCAGGATTCCTCGCAACTTCACACATGGTCCTTTGGGCATATTTGACCTGTGTACCAAAATTTACAGCCTTCTACTTGTGCTAAGAACTGTGCGGTCATCAGGGTATGATATTGAACCCATTATGTAATGTTGTTTTTGTGTGTCCCCCACCATCTTTCTAGTGTTTCTTTCAAGGCCTCATCCATTGCCAACAATATTTTTTGTGTTGGTACACTTGCTTCAAATTCTGACAAGAATGTTTCTAAAGGATTCAGACCATCAAAAGTGGGTAAGTTACTTACTGTTGTGTCGATCTAGCGAACTTCTTTGGTTAATCTAGCACATCTCCTTGTAGATACTTCATACATATTGTTCTAGAAGTTCTCCAGTGCTTCTTCTAAATCTAATGAACATGCACTGTCACTTCGCCAAATTAGGTTTCCATTGGCCATAGGATTAATGTAATCCTATTGAATGGTCATTAATTTGTATATGTTTTCCAGTTTGTATGTGTGGTCTTCTTCTCTGATAGGTTTTGTGTATCACTGACCTTCGTCTGGATCTAATGGTGCAATGACCCTAAGGACATCTCTTTCAAACATCATTCGTCTTTTATTTAAATCAACCATAGTGGAATTATTGAAATCCTAGACAATTCCTAACAGTGCAGGGTAAGGACAGTTCTCATCAACTATCTCAATTACCTCAAAATCTACAAATGTTCTTACTCCATCGATGTCCATAGAGACATGTTCCAATATACCATTGGGGCTTACTTCTTGTTGATTATCCACCCTAAGCCTGATAGGGGAGTATATAAAGTTCATTTTTCCCATTAGTGCCTAGGTTTTCTTCATCATGACATTGACCTCCGACCCTAAGTCGATGACCACATAGTCTATCTCATATTCTCCTATTTGAGAATTCAAGTGTAATTCCTTATTTTTCCTTCTCTTTTTAGTGATTTGGTGTACTTCCCTATTTAGTAAGGGGTCTATTTTTCCTAGCTCATATTGTCTGATTAAATTTTGTAGCTCTTGTACAGAGCTCTCATACTGAATCAACTTAATACAAGTATATAAAAATTCTATGAGCTTTCTTACCTCTTGTCCCTCTTTTGGCAAAGCAAACTGATCGAATGAAAAAGGCATTTCATATTCTCCTACTTCTCATCGTGTATTTGATGAAGAAACTTGGTATTCTTTGAACTCTTTTCTTGCTTCCTCAAATATTTGTCTTTCTTTCTTTGCATCAAAAGTTTGGGTCTTCTCTGTAGCTTTCCTGACTCCTGAGTCTTTTGTAGTCTTTCCTTGGGTCAGTCTGTCTTCTCCTATAACAAAACCTCCTCTAGTGATAATAGTGACTCTAGGGTCTTCTCCTCAAAGTTCAGCATATATCAATTGCACTTGTAGGTTCTGCTGAATTCCTCATATTTCCTGAAGCTTAGCTAGTAGTACAGGATAATATTCAATAGCATGTTCGAAGGAACTGTAGTGGCTACCAGTAGTGAAAGGGTTCTAACAATCCCTTGCTAAGTGTCTTGGTTGTGCACAGTTGTAACAAATGATCTATCCTCAGCCTCGACCCATACCTCCTCCTCCTCCTCATCCTCTGAATCCACCGTGAGGATTGAAGTTTCCTCTCCTAGGGGAGATGTCTTCTCTTTTATCTTTTCCCTTGTCTTTCTTCATATCTTTGATGTGTAGAGACAAACTAGTTAGTTGACTCATACCTGAGCTGGATTCTCTCGTAGGGCCTGACTCTAATTTATAGGAGATCACCAATGCCTCAGCCTATGAAGCGATATTTTTTTTCATCAGAGAAACTCTGATGTGTGGTAAGAGGGTAGCAATGAACCATTCTTTGTTCTTCTCATTTGGGATCTGAAAAGTCAATCAATTGGTTAAGGTCTTGAATCTTTGATCGAATTCCCAAATAGGTTCAACTACCTTATTCTTGATCTCTTTCATCTCTATAATACATTGTGAATCCGACTTGGGTTTCTTGAACTCTACAATCAACACATTCTTGATCTCATTCAGTGGCTTAGGCCATACAAGTCCTTGGAAAATCTTCATGTACCAGCTCAGTGCGCGATCCCTTATAGTAGTACTAAACTGAGTTATTTTAACATCTTCGTTGGTGACATTTTTAATATTCCATAAGGCTTCACATAGGAACCAATGCTAATTAGGATCTTCAGACCCATCTCCCATAAAAATAGGGAGCCTCATTAGATCTTCCATAGATATTCCTAGGGTTCATGACTGAGTATGTGGTTGAATACTAGTGACAGTGCTCTGAATGCTCTAGTGGCTTAGATTACTTTTATTGCTTAATGATGTTGAATCAATAGGAGGGATAATAATACTTACTTCAACAATCTACGCAGTTCCATAAGTTTCCAGCTCTTCCCGACGAGGCTCTTCAACTTTCCATTCCTCTTCCCTAATGAGTTCTAAATGCTCTTTGTCCATTAGATATGCCTCTTCTCCACTGTAGAAACCCTCGTCCATGTAGTTCTTCTTAAACATGTTTGCAAGGTGAACTTCTCTTAATGATCTATGTTGGCACAAGGGCAGACCCAAGGTTCAACGCTACAAGAGCGCACCAACAAAACACTAACTACCAGCCCTTTCGGCAACATCGGTGAAGCAGATGAAGTCTCACCTGAGGTAGAGGCAGGGGTGGTTGCAGGACTCAAGTATCTACAACCTTAGTTGGGACAGAGATCTGTGATTATACTACTTAATAAAGCATTCAACACCTTTAGTTCTTTAACATGCAATCATTATCTACTTCGTTGGTAAAACAAAGCTTTGCATCCTTCATAGAGATCTTACCATATCTAAGCACTTAGCACATACATATAGATCAGATCTAACAATCTATGCATCATTAGCACTAAGAATCATCAGATCTATCTATCAATCACTCATCATATCACATATGAACATAAAAATATAAGGCACAAAGAAAGATGACACAGGATTTATGTGGTTCACCCCCACCTAGGGCTACATCCACTAAATCATCTTCTCTAATATTTCATTCAAGCAGTTACAACATAAAGCCTCAACAATCATTACTCTGCATAGGACATAAGATCTGCGTAGCTCATTGGATCCTTCTTCCTTGCACTGCATCACTCATCCTTTCACAATCTGTCACAACCACTTGCACTCGGCTTTGCAAGCCTCTTACAATCATGCACAATGAATCCAAAGCCCTACTTTCACTTAAAATACATTCACATCACTTGGATCTAGCACTTAGCTCATTCATTACTCTAGCACTTAGCTCATCGACACTTCTTACATTTCTTAACTACTTATTTATATATTAAAAAAGTGTGCCTTAGCATGGGTAAACCTATGGGCCGACATCCCTTTCCCATTACATTATCCCGAGAACCCAAAAAGGGGGTCAAGATCCCATGATATCTGCTTCGTCTTGCGACATGACCAAGAAACTTATAAAATTTGGTCAAGGGCCAACATGCCCCCAACACTAACCTATGACTCATCCCAAGTCACTCTGATATGACCAAGTCTACCTAGAATGCCTTGATCTTGGCTCAAGTTGCTTCGACTTGCTTCTTTGTTGTAGCCTCTTGCTTGGTGAACTCCTGGATCAGTGCATTGTTCACCATTCCTTATAAGTGTTTCTATGCTGAGAGGATGACCTGTTCAAGCTCTTCTCCTTGTCTCTCAATCTCAGTAAATAATAGGCATGCCTAATCTTGCACAGGATGAAGTCATTGAGGGACTTCCATCACTTTACTTTGAAGCATATGAACCTGTTGGTAAGTTGTGCATTGTTCATGTGATCTCTTCATCCTGTCTACAACTAACAAGGCCTTTAGCTATAGTTGTAGTGTATCCGCATGTTGTTTTTCTTCTTGGAGATGCGACTCCAGCAACTACAATTCTGGATTCTCTGTAAGGTTTTCATATGTATGGGCACTTTGATTACTTAGCTGCTTGTACTCCAAGGAAAGAGATTTTAATCTGCCAACTGTGCTGCGAGAAATTACTTCTTACTGGTCTCTTATCTGCTGAGGGGTTTCGGGTACAACATGAAGTTCTAGATCTATGATGTGTTGTTGTAGCTTCTATATTACCTCTTCCAATTGTACCACCTGTTGTTGGTGTGAATTTGTTCAGACCAGGGTTCTTTTGAGGTTACCAACAAAAGGCACCATGTAGTTTAGAGTACTAGCATTTTCATCCCCTCCGAAGAGAAGAAATCTCACCTAAAGCGTTGCTAAGATAGATAGATAGGGAAGGGTAGGGAGAATACTAAGGAATATCCATATAGCATTCGAAACTCACTCATGTTCTTGCGCAATCAACATTATTAGATCGGAAACATCTAAATGCAATAACTAGACCTACTTGCATTGCGAGTAATAGTTAAACATAGAATCATCAATTAGAACTCATAAGCTATGCAGACACACTGTAATTCATAAGAAAGCATGTAAAGACACATCAAATTTTAAAATTTATTCCCTCCTCATATTATCTTAAATATATTTCTTACATCAAAGACTCATAATTAAATAGAAATGTTCAGTATAGACTCTTGACTTTAGACCTCAAACACATAGTTCTCATTTCCTAGTTGTAAGATCTCATTCATTCTAGACTCTACTCTTCTCAATTTACAACAACTAGCAACCAACTAACTCCCAAAACCCTTGGGTGATTCCAATAGACATGAACCAACCCAACCTAACCAATTGACTAACTCTTTTACAATTATATTTTGTCCTATATATAGTTGGGTTATGTATTCTTGTTATGCTGCAATTGTTTGTTGCTTAGATGGGGTTCCGTTGGCTTCCACAACTATTTTCTCTTATTCTTCCTTCCAGCCTTTGATGGAGATTGTGCGACTCATGCTTAATCAAAACTTGCACAATTCTTTCTCAAAAACAAAGGGCCCAACAAGCTCCGATCACAATCCTTGACTCGTCCTTGAGTCAAGTACTTGGTTCTTTCACATTCTCTAGGAGCAACTGTTGTTTTCCCTTGTCATTAGTTTTCTTCTTCTTTGAGCTCTTCTATTTGTGCCTTTTCTTCCTTCACCTCTTCAAATGAAGGGCCCAATTCTAGAACCAACTCTAATGCTCTGTGCTTTACTCCATGAAAGATTTCATATTTGTCCTGCCATTTTCGGGCGAGGAGTGATGCTTCTACCAGTAAATGTTGGGTCATCTCTTTGTTGTACTCCTTTGGCTTGGCTGCAACCAACAATTTCCATTCAGAGTCAGTTGTTGCGTCGACCTGGTGCATCTACATATAGGCGGTTTGAATTATCAGTCTAAATCATGCAACTTTTTCTTGGCTACAGATTGCGCTTTGTAGAGTGAATTGAGTTCATTGTTGGCCTGTTGGAGTTGATCCAAAGTTTTCTACTGCTCCATGGGGTCCATCGTGATCACAACTTCCTCGTTCAACACTTGGATATTTGTGCATAGTTCCTCCAAGACTTGATTCCAATGAGCGATGATTCCCATCCAATTGTTGACTTCCTTGAAGATTTTGGTGCAGTCTATTGTCTTCTTATGTAGTGCTTCTCGGGAATTGTTTCCTTGAAGTGTGATCTTTTACATTTGTTCCTGCAGCTGCCGAGGCTGTTGTTTTACTTCTTGCTGGAATTGTTGTAACTTTTCTTGTATCTTCTCCATGTGTGTGGCGAGTTGTGTCCATTCTTATTGTAACAGATCGATCTGTTGCTCTGGTTCTCTTATCTCGCTGGCTTCAAGTAGGTCAAGCACAACCCTCTGAATCTCCGGCCAGGCTTCTACAAGTTTTTCCTGCACTTTTTCTAGTTTGCATTGGGATAGGATTCAATCACGTTTTTCCTCTGTTCTACGTGTTTGTGCATATAACTTTTCTTTTCTGGATAGCTCAGTTGAGCTCTCAATGTCCTGGAGCCTTTTCTCTAGTCGGCCTGTGGAGGCTCTGATTAGTCCAAACAACTGTGATACTGGCCACTGTACCAGGTTGGTGGCTGATGGATCTGCATCAGTGGGTGCTCTTGTCTATAAAGGGAGTCCGCTGGCCATTGAGTGGTCCAAACTGGTTTCTACTTCCTCTTTCATTGGTGGCATTGGTGCAATCCTCAATCTTAAATCTTCGAGCAGAAGTTGTTGAAAAGTCAACAAGAAACATGTGTCTAATTTACTTTTTCCTTAAATAAATTGGACAATAAATATTAATCTATTATCTCATAATTACTTGAAATAAATAACTGAAATGGAAAATCAGTTAACTGTGGGAAATTCGATTTCAAAGGTTGGACGATAAGACATGGAGGTGACTTGAAGTTGTAACAGATTTATACATGTAGTTATTAGAGTTGTGAAGTAGTTTAACTCAGTTAAGTGAGTTAAGCCCAGTTGTACTCGTTGTAACTGAACTTACACTAGTGAGAGTTCAGTGAATTAATTATTAATTAACTCAAATCAGTGAACTCACATGCAACTGAAGATTCACCATGGTTAACTACATGCATGTCAGATCTAGTGGAGACCTAGTTGAGATAACAGGTGAAAGGGATAGTTTGGCTATCAATTGTGATTTGAGTGAAGTGCACTCATGCAATGACACATGCAGTGGATATCCTCATGAGCATGTGAAAACTAGGTAATTCAAATTCATTGTGAGAATTCTAATTGCAGGGATTGTGTAGAGGAGGCAGGGTGTCTGGAGACAGAATTGGCACATGTATTTGCTAAGTTTTGTATGACAGTGTGAGATGATTGTATTGTACTAAGATCTCTTGGATTAGAGTCTTGTATGAGATAGTTTCATGATCCATGATATACATAATATATGATAGTGCGGTTTTTAGCTTTGTGCTTTCTTGGAAAAACTTTTGTGTTATGTGTTCTTGATATTTCACTTTGTGGTTGTGGTTTAAATTTCTGCAAGAATATTAGTAGAAGTGATTATGTATTTAATAGTGGCATATAATTGTTAGATCAGAAGAATCATAGGAAATACATTAAGTGTATTGAAATTTCTACATGGTATCAGAGCCATGGAGCCACATAAGTGAGGTGCAAAAATTGTAGTATTTTTGTAGGTCCTGTCTCTAGCAGGGTGCAACAACATAGTACTGAAAACTTCGCACATTTCTGAGAGAAAAAATTATCACACCCTACTCAAAGGAGAGGTGTGAAATTCCTTAGGATTCTCGCTTGTTGCTCAAAGGAGAGGTGTGAAACTCCCACACCCCACTGTGCATTACAGTGAAAAATCTCTCTTAAGGTTTGTAGGCTATACACAAGTGAGGTGTGAACTTCCCTTAGGCTAGTAAATGGTCAGGTGCGAACCTCCCAGGGAAAGAAGGATTGCATCAGTTGAGTTTGTGGTTGCATAAAATTGAAATTTGCATAAGGACTTTCTTGGTGCTATAGTTGATTCAAGATTGAAATGTCTTTCAATGGCTTGAGATTGGAGTATGCACTTGAGAGAATCTCGAACTACATTTCTTGGAAGGACAAGATGGAGCCTGAGGCAGTACTCGAAGACAATGGCTTGAAGGAATACATTGACAAATATGTTCCTAAGCCAAATGAAACAGACAATGAAAATCTTGATGCATGGTAAAAGAAAGTGGCAAAGGTGAGGAAGATTCTATTGGAGGGAGTATGAGACTACATTGTCTCAAGTCTCCATGGGAAAACCAGACCACATGCAATGTGGAAGGTTTTGACGGATCTATTCCAAAACAAAAATGACCATAGGAAATTGGCACTCAAAGATAAACTCAGGAAGATCAATATGGAGAAGGGCGACTCCATTCCAAAATATCTCATGATGTTTGTACAATGTCAGGATGAGCTTGGAAGTGTGGGAATAATAGTGTTTGTTGATGATTTGGTGAGCTTATCTCTCCTAGGACTTCCCAAGAGTTGGCACAGTTATCAAGACTCTGTCAATGGAAGGGAAAAATTGCCAGATTGGGAATGACTATGGTCGGATCTAGTGCAAGAGGAGTTCAGGTAGAACACCAAAGATGGATCTTCATCAAAGCGTGATGATGAAGAGGATTTTTCTTTGGATGCTAAGGCAAGCAAAGGGAAAGGGAATAAATTCCATTCAAAATTTGAATCTAAAGTCAAGAAGCTGGATTTATCCAAAGTGAAGTGTTTTCACTGTCAAGAACATGGGTATCTCTCTACTAAATGTCTACAGAAGAGGAAGAACAAGACAGTTGCTAGAGTTGCACTTGGTGAGTCTCTTGTCTCGCAATTTGAACTTGACTTCTCTTTGATCGCATGCATGGCTTCAAGTGCATCGATATCGGTGTGGTATTTGGATAGTGGCTCTTCCTTCCACATGACGGGAGATAAATATTCTTTCAGTGACTTGGAGGATAAAGATATCATAATGCATATAGATATGGGTGATGATGGATGATACAGTGTGACTGGTATTGGGTCCATTACCTTTCAGAGGGAGTCAGGTAAACCATTTCAATTGAAAAATGTTATGCATATTCCAGGTCTGAAGAAAAACCTAGTCTTAGTCACAATGTTGGAGGATAAAGGCTATGACGTTATTTTCAGTGGTGGAAAAGATTTTTTGCGACATAAAGAAATGGGTCAAGTCAAGAAGATATGGATTCGAGTTAAGAATCTCTACATGCTAGAGATAGATGACTACAGTGCTATGGTGGGCAAGGCAGAAAAATTGGTGAGCCGGGATGACGGAAAATTATGGCACAGGTGATTGGGCCATCTTCATCATGGAGCCTTGAATAAAATGCAACAAATATCTACTAGGCTTCCAAGGGGAACACTTTCTCAGTTAGATCACTGCAAGGGGTGCACCCTGGGGAAGTATGTAAAGTCCACCTTTCATGAAAAGGAGAACCATGCTTCAGTAATCCTAGAGAGAATTCACAAAGACGTGTGTGGACCATTCTCGGTTTCTTCAACAACAAAACATAGGTATTATGTTATTTTTGTTGATGAATTTTCTCATAAATACTGGATAATATTCATGCAGAAGAAGGATCAAACATTCTCAACGTTCTGTGAGTTTAAAGAATTGGTGGAGAAAGAGTCGGGGAAGCAAGTCAAGGCTCTATGGATCTATAATGGTGGAGAATACATCTCTAACGAATTCAAAGACTTATGCAGCAAAGAAGGAATTTGAAGAGAACTCATAGCGCCTCATAACCCACAACAAAATGGGGTCGCGGAGAGAAAGAACAAAATGATCATGGGTGTTGCACGAGTGATGTTTCATGATCGGGGCCTACCAATGCTTTTTTGGGAAGAAGAATGAAATACTACAGTTTATGTGCAAAACCATTGTCCTCATAGAGTACACCTAAAGAAGCTTTCACTAGTAAGAAACATGATGTTTCTCATTTTAAAAAATTTGGCTCATCTGTTTATGTGCATGTGACCAAGGATTCTAGGAAGAAGCTGGAACTGGCTACTGAAGTTGGGATATTTGTGGGGTACACAGAAACACCCCATAATTTTCGTGTGTATTTTCTGAACGGTAAGATGAATGTTATGCGATGGGATATAAAATTTGATGAGGGGAAAGCCATGCAGTTGTCACTTGAGAGGGAGCTAGACTTGCATGTAGAAGAGGAACTACTGGTTCCCAAAGATGAGTCTCAAGATGTGGATCGACCACATGAGGAGGTTCATGGAGTGGAGGAAACTAGTCAATCAGAGCCATCCATCAGAAATGGCAGAAAGCGCACCATGGAAGCTGACAGATTAAGACTAGATGTTGCATAGAATGTAGGAGCCCCTACTTCACAGCGCAGACAGAGACAATCTCCTGATTGATTTGTTGGATACATGGCTCTCATGAGAAAATGTATTGTGACTTAACCATCTTCCTTTCAAGAAGCAGTGCAAGATCCCACTTGGGTTAATGCAATGGTGGAGGAGTATGACGCCATTGTCAAAAACAGTGCATGGGAAATTTTCCCAAGACCGGTCGACAAATCAGTGGTGGAGGGTAAGCGTTTAATCATTTTTCTTTATGTTGATGATTTCATACCAACTGGTGATGAGAAACCGATACACTCATGCAAGGATGACCTTGCAAAGGAGTTCGAGATGAAGGATATGGGTCTTCTTCATTATTTCCTTGGATTGAAAATATGGTAGCGAGATGGTGAACTTTTTGTGTCTCAAGGAAAGTATGCAAGGGAGATATTGGGTAAGTTTCACATGGAGGGCTGCAAATCCATGGATACTCCTCTTCCAGGAAACTGGAGGAAATATGATGCTACTTCTGGAGAGGTAGTGGATGCTACTATTTATCGACAATTAGTAGGTTCACTAATGTATTTAGTGAACAGGAGACCAGACATTTTCTATGCGGTTAACCAACTAAGTCAAGCGACGGTTAAGCCTACCAACATATTTTGGAAGGAGGGTAAGAATGTCCTGAGATATCTGAAGGGCACATCTAAGTATGGATTATCGTATAGATAGACGGATGAGGTGAAGTTTCATGGCTTCATGGATGCAGATTGGGTAGGCAACCCAATGGACAAAAAGAGCACATCAGGGGGGATCTTTAGTATCATATCTACAGTCGTTTCTTAGTACAACAGGAAACAAAGATCCGTGGAACTTAGTTTAGTGGAAGTGGAATACATGGCAGCGAGTCAAGCTGCATGTGAGGCTATCTGGATGAGAAAGATATTGGTTGGTTTGTTTGGTTCTCATTTAGATCTGGCAATGATTCATTGTGATAATTAGAGTTGCATTAAACTCTTGATTAATCATGTGTTTCATGAGAGATCTAAGCATATAGATATCCGGTATCATCATCTCAGAGATTGTGTGCAGCGGAAGATCATGTTGCTTCAATACATTCCTACGGAAGATCAGGATGAAGACATTCTAATGAAGGTGCTCACCAGGAGAAAATTCAAATATCATAGAGACAAGATTGGGGTGAAGGATAATCCCTTTCTTGTTTAGAGGGAGTGTTGAAAAGTCAACAAGAAACATGTGTCTAATTTACTTTTCCCTTAAATAAATTGAACAATAAATATTAATCTATTATCTCATAATTAATTGAAATAATTAACTGAAATGGAAATCAGTTAACTATGGGAAATTCGAGTTCAAAGGTTGGCTGGTAAGACATGGAGGTCACTTGAAGTTGTAATAGAGTTATAAGTGTAGTTATGAGAGTTTTGAAGTAGTTTAATTCAGTTAAGTGAGTTAAGCCCAGTTGTACTAGTTGTAATTGAACTTACACTAGTGAGAGTTTAGTGAGTTAATTATTAATTAACTCAAATCAATGAACTCACATACAAATGAAGATTCACCATGGTTAACTACATGCATGTTAGATCCAGTGGAGACCTAGTTGAGATAACAGGTGAAAGGGACAATTTGGCTATCAGTTGTGATTTGAGTGAAGTGCACTCATGAAATCACACATGCAATGGATATTCTCATGAGCATCTGCAAACTAATTAATTTGAATTCATTGTGAGAATTCTAATTGCAGGGATTGTGTAGAGGAGGCAAGTTGTCTGGAGACATAATTGGCACATGTATTTGTTGAGTTTTATATGACAGTGTGAGACGATTTTATTGTACTGAGAGCTCTTGGATTAGAGTTTTGTATGAGATTGTTTCATAATCCATGATATACATAATATATGATAGTGGGGTTTTTAGATTTACGCTTTCCCAGAAAAACTTTTGTGTTATGTGTTCTTGATATTTCGCTTTGTGATCGTGGTCTAAATTTCCACAAGAATATTAGTAGAAGAAATTATGTATTTAACAGTGGCATATAATTGTTAGATCATGAGAATGAAGGAAATACATTAAGTGTATTGAAATTTCTACAGAAGTGTCAGGAGCTTTTTTCTGGTTATGTAGAGCTGCATCAAGTCTTCACATTGTTGGGGGTTTTGGAGGACTTTCTCCCTTTGCACTCACATGGTTGTCATATCCTAGTCCATTGTTGAGTCTAGCTCATTGGGCACATCTAGCATCTATGTGTCCTCTGGTACTTCTACATCATGCATCGTGATTTATTGGGCATCCTCACCCTTGGGTGGTGAGGTGATTTGTTGGTTATGGTCGGCTTCCACCTCTGCTCTAATTCTGGTGGCTTCTTCCTATTCGGAAGACTCAGGTTGTTGTTCCTTCTTGCTCAGATTCAGAACATCTAGAATCATACTTTTCTCCGAGACTTTGGGGTCGGGGTTGGGGATTTTTGAGCTGGGCTTGGGGGATTCTCCAGTTATCTGGTCGAGCTGCATATGCTCTAAGGTTGTGGTCTTATGTGGAGCGACGATGAGGAGATTTTGTAGTTGGGGTGGTGGTGGAGGCTACTCAATGATGGGTGTTGACAGGATTGTTTCAGGGTCTTGGTCATCTTGGATGTCAATGATGGTGGTGGCTTTGGTCATGGTGCGATTCTAGGGAGCGACAGATGTGAGGGGTTGTGGGTTTAGGGGTTTGTTTGGTGAGACCCCCATTCTGGGCCTTTTCCCCATCGGTTTGGTGGCAAGCATAGTGCCCAAAATATGGTTGACCTGTGCACTTGATAGCATGGCATTGGCTGGAAACTGTGGGGGGGAAGGTCTTTTCCTCCATTCCATCTGCAGTGTTTCTTCTTCTTCCTCATAATTGATATGTGCCAGAGCATCTAGCTTTTTCTGGTCGGGGCCTGAGTTCGGTCCCTCTCTTGTTGCCTTGTATTTTTTCTCACTTAGCTCGACCGACAAAATGTGATGCATTCCTAATTTTCATGGGCTACGTTCAACTCCAGGCCATGACATGACCTCCTTGTCAAATTCTTCCTCATCCAAATAGAATGGTAGTAGTCCTGTATGGAAATTTTCTCGGCTGGCATGTCTTGGCTAGACGCATGTGTTGTGTCAGTTCATGCTAAAAGTGATACTCCTCATGTTGTTATTGAGGATCTCCTTCGAGATACACGACCACTGTGTTGCGTCTATCATAGCACCATTTGGAAAATGTTGCGTTGTTGAGTGTTTTGTTCTCCGAGCCTAGTTTGGCTTGCCATGTGTTATCACTGAAATTTCGTCCGCACATGGTTACAAGAACTCAGCATCATCAAACAGTGATGAAGTCATCCATGGACCTGAATTAATACCACAACATTCAAAAAAGGTCAAAAACTGTACAAAGTAGTGAAAAATTGAAGAGTGCTTTGCAAACATTGGGCGTGTGTGTGCATGCGCAGAACAGGAACGCAGAATTCACGCACAGGCACACGATGCGCGACTGTTAGCGCAAAAATCCGCGCACCTGCTAAATGACACATTTATGGAAGTGGTCAGCCTCCCAACCACTTATGGTTCATCTCCCAAGCTGATTTGACCCTCAAATCTGGGCTAGATCCGACTGGTGGGCTGGTCAAAGACCTAATAATGCCCTAATTGGCCTCTTTTCACACTACAAAGTAGTTAAACAATAACCCAAATGAATGTTATAAAAAGACATGGATGCACCTCATTTTCTCAAGGAATTCAAAGTAATGTTATGCTGCCTCTATTGTTTTGAGGACTCCATCCTTGACACAAGCATATGGGCACCATTACATTGGACAATCCACCTCACCATTGAGTGGATTTGTAAAGAGTTCTTTCATCACCATTTTCCATTTTTCTTTGTTGTAAGAAGAGCTAGCTAGTGAGGGTCCAAGAGCCTTCCCTTGGAGGAAGAAGGGATTCATTGTCCCCTTTCTTCTTGGATATTTGTTTTCACTAATAGATCAGCCTAAAACATTGGTGACATGGGTCTTTTGGTTCTTTTTGTTTCTATGTCCCTATGCTCATGAATTTATTTTTTATTGCATCTCTTAGTTTAATTATTAATTCTAGTTTTTTGTTTTCTTTCTCTAACTCTTTTCTCTACAGCTGTCTTGCTCAGCATACCCAACTGAGATTGCAAGCACCTCCATTTTTCTCACCAAGGTGACGAAAGAGGTGCAACAGATTGGCGACACCATCACGCACTCTTCTCTCCATAGGAAGCCTCCATGCCTCCTAACCAAAACCCCATTTACGTGGTCGAAACAAAGGATTTTATCCCATCAGGGCCTATCGACTGGTTCAAAAATCCCATTCTTTCCCCTGATGCTTTTGAAGAAGGCAATATGGCCAACATTTCCCCCACCATTAATATTGACATTTCCATTAAAAATGGAATCGTCGAAGAAATTACCATTGGAGCTACTTGCACTCCTCAAGAAATCGCCGCATATAAAGCCCTCTTCCCGAAATATAGCGATATTTTCACCTGGTCATACACGGAAATGCCTGGCCTCGATCGCTCTATTGTTGAACATCACATTGACACCTGGCCCGACATTACATCGGTTCGCCAAAAACAACGACTGCTACATCCATCCAAAGCCGCGACTATCAAAGCCGAAATTGACAAGTTACGCACTGCTGGTTTCATTTACCCCGTCGCCTATACCTAATGGGTTTCCAACCCTGTACCCATTAACAAAAAACAAGGCATTATTTGTGTTTGCACAGACTTTCACGATCTCAATCACGCATGTCCCAAAGACAACTTTCTAGCGCCTTTCATCAATCAAATTATCGATGACTGCGTCGGCCATGAGGCTCTCTCCTTTATGGATGGATTCTTTGGCTATAATCAAATTCAAATCCACCTAGCCGATCATTATAAAACCACATTCACTACCCCATGGGGTACTTTTGCATATCGTGTCATGCCTTTTGACTTAAATAATGTCAGTGGAACTTTCAGGCAGGCGATGACGTACATCTTTCACGATCTAACTAATATCATCCTCGCCTACTTGGATGACCTCACAACTCGCTCCAAGAAATTTTATGCTTAACCGTAATCATCCTACTTTAGGTTATTTCTTTTCTAGTGTTTTTTATCTTTTTTCTCCTTCCCTCACGTCTAAACTATCCTTTGTGCTATTGACAGATGGTTCCTCCACCAACCTACCACATCGGTTACGCCGATGGTTCCAGCCGTTGGATGCAAAATCTCACTTTGGCTGCTTGGGCTCTCTACACCCCATCACATGAAATGCTCCACTCGAGTGGCATATGTTTGGGGTCAGCAACCAACAACCAAGCCGAATACATCACCGTCATTGGCCTCCTGGTCGATGATCAACATCATCGTATTCGACACCTTAGCATCTTTCTCGACTCTCAACTAGTCGTACTCCAGCTCAACAATGTGTACTGCGTCCATGATCCTTGCCTCTTTTGCAAATACCTGCAGGTTAGGCTTTTATCTCGACATTTTGATTCCATTACATTTACACATATTCCAAGACAAATGAATCAAATAATGGATAACCTAGCTAATATTGTGTTAGACTGACATATATCACATCAAGCTACCTCTACACATACATAAACATATCACAATCTTGTCACAGCATATACATAGAATAGACATCATCAAAACATTAACCCAAAACATGTAAACACCATTTTTGCCAAATCTCCACTCACCATTCCGGGAGCCCACGGTGTCCATTTTTCGATCCGTCTTCAGCCACGGGATCATCATCCCGTCATCTACATCACAGTAGTCCCCAGGCCTCTTTTCATCCTGAGCCCCTGGGGTTCCTTTTCAGGTACGCATGTGCATATTTACGCTTATCAAATACATGCTCATATCTTCGATTCTCTTCAGATATTGTTCACTTCGGGTATTTGGTTTTCATATGTGCAGGTACTTGGTCATCATACATCGACGCAACCCCTTCAGGTATATACTCAACACTGGCATGTAGTCTTTCCCTCTGTATCACACTTACATTTCCAGTCACACCCTCTGACATTTTCCTCTAGGATCCCCATTCCCAGCTCTGCAGTACCCACGCCTCCATTTGCATCTTCGGTATTGTCACCCGGTAGCATTCTTCCCCACATGAGTTGTCCCATTCATAGCACCTTCTGGCACTTCTGACACTCATGTTGTTTTTCAAAACCCTGTAGGGATGGGAGTCTCGATAGTCTTTCATCATGTCATGAATCAAACCACATACTCTTTCTCCTCATTTTGTTAGATTTCCCACACAGACTCCCAGATTATCTCTTCACGGTTCTATTTTTTAACTGCACCTCCGCAGTATCATGAACCCTACATTCCATCCATAATCAGTTTTCCCATCTGCAAATCTCCCTCCATTTCACCTACCTCATACAAAAACTCACCAATGGGGGCCCCATCCTTCATCATTTTTCTGAGAAAATTATTCCCTACATGGGCCACCCATATCACATTGGGGCACCCGTTTCTGTATTTGTACATTTCTCCCCAAAATTATTCATTATTTATTGTAAAAACGCCTTTATTTTCCAATCATTACATTCCCTTTTTTGTCGTCACCTTGGGGCAACCTAATTTTTTGGACAAATGCAACCCATGTTACCCTTGGTTGGAGCACTACTTATCATCTACCCTTGCTGGAATCGTCCATATCTTCAGAGTACCCCACAGGTCACTTACCTCTACCCTCTGAATTTTTTCACCTTGTCCCACCTCTGGCACAACTTATCCCATGTCTTGTCGTCCCCCTAACCCTCGACCTCGTTGAATGGTTGCAGCCACTTTTTATCTCATACCTCCTCCAACCAAGGGTAGTCTTGAGTCTTCCCACATCTTGATTTCTTCCATGTACCTCTTCCACTTCCTCACCTCGGTAGATTTCACGAAGCCATTTTCTTCTGGGAGTCATGTTCCCCTTTTGTCGACATCAGCACAATTTTCCAGAAGGGCGACAGTATCTTGATTCTCATTATCCACTCAATGAGAGATCTCGGACGGCACAGGGTGAAACATCATTGCTCCCTGTTGTCGTTGACTCCCATAACATTCAACGCCAACACTTTCTCATGTTACGGTGGGTATTACTTTGCGACTATTGCAGTTAGTTATTTCATTTGCTAAAGACCTCTGAACTTGGTAGGGCTATCAATGCCCACATCATCGCTGCTACTTCTTACCACGATCACTGCCTACTATTCAGAGTATGTTTGTTTACAGAAGTGTCTTCTGCCTTTATCACAACCACCTCCGCGGGCACTGCAGTTGTCTACACCAACACTTCAGTCATCCTTTTTCAGAGTTACATAACACAAGCATGGGGCATACCTGCCTCATTTGTACACAGTTTTCTATTTTATACACCTCATGGACGGTCGGGTCCTACTGGTTCCTTTTTTCTCCAATAGATCACTCTGAATGATCTCACTATTGCTCTATCTTACAACAACATTCTCAGTAGAAGAAACATTGATGGATTTTAGCTATATGTATGCTCCTAACCTCATCCATCAAGGGGCATCTGTTATCACTGAAATTTCATCCGCACATGGTTACAAGAACTCAGCATCGTCAAATAGTGATGAAGTCATCCATGGACCTGAATTAATACCACAACATTCAAAAAAGGTAAAAAATTATACAAAGTAGTGAAAAATTGAAGAGCGCTTTGCAGACATTGGGCATGTGCGTGCATGCATGGAACAAGAACGCAGAATTCATGCATAGGCGCACGATGTGCGACTGTTAGTGCAAAAATCCACGCACCTGCTAAACGACGCATTTATGGAAGTGGTCAACTTCCCAACCACTTATGGTTCATCTCCCAAGCTGATTTGACCCTCAAATATGGGCTGGATCCGACTGGTGGGCTGTTCAAAGACCTAATAATACCCTAATTGACCTCTTTTCACACTACAAAGCAGTTAAACAATAACCCAAATGAATGCTATAAAAAGACATGGATGCACCTCATTTTCTCAAGGAATTCAAAGTAATTTTATGCTACCTCTATTGTTTTGAGGACTCCATCCTTGACACAATCATATTGGCACCATTACATTAGACAATCCACCTCACCATTGAGTGGATTTTTAAAGAGTTCTTTCATCACCATTTTCCATTTTTCTTTGTTGTAAGAAGAGCTAGCTAGTGAGGGTCCAAGAGCCTTCCCTTGGAGGAAGAAGGGATTCATTGTCCCCTTTCTTCTTGGTGCTTTGTTTTCACTAATAGATCAGCCTCAAACATTGGTGACATGGGTCTTTTGGTTCTTTTTGTTTCTATGTCCCTATGCTCATGAATTTAGTTTTTATTGCATCTCTTAGTTTAATTCTTAATTCTAGTTTTTTGTTTTCTTTCTCTAACTCTTTTCTCTACATCTTTCCTACTCAGCAGACCCAACTGAGCTTGCAAGCACCTCCATTTTTCTCACCAAGGTGACGAAAGAGGTGCAACACCATGGTTCAAACATTTTCACCAGGTGCCCTTTATTTGGTATTGTTGGTTGTCTTCCCACCGTTGACTTATATTTGAGCATCGTGAATTCCACAAGAAGCTATCCATAAGTAAAGGTGCCTCCTTTCTCCTATGCCTCCTTGCAAGCTTTGAGTAGTTCCTCTAGCAAGAAGCTACAGCAGTCGAATACTTCTCCTTGATTGTAGAAGTCCGCAACTGATAACACATATAAAGTGCATTCTCCCTTATAATAGGACCTCATAACCTTGCTAGCTATGATGTAGCTGCCATTCCAGACTATTTCGAATAGTATTGTGTTAAGAACCTTAATAGATCTGCAAATATAATCACTACAAATATTGAATACACAATAAATCCATAGAGAAATATAGAAGAAACCACACTTTATTATTACCAAACCCTTGAGGTAGGGAAACACCATACAATGGATCCTATTATGGAAGGGATCCTCTCCTGTCCACTTGCCTCTTCGAGGGGGCATCCTATTGAGCTTCAAATCCAAATACAATACTTCTCTTCATGTCCGATTACATTTCTTGAACCCCTTTATATAGTGCTACCATCACTGAAGAACATTCTAGAGGAGGAATATTCTAGAAATAGAACCTTCTAAGAAGTCCTCTTACATTTATTATATCTAACTAGCCATTTATTATATATAACTACCATAGTGGGCCTTATTTAATAATATAATGGACCTAGTCCACCTTACATTGAATGGCCTCCACTATTATCACTATGGGCCCTCTGNCCCCCCCCACTACTTCTATAGCTACCTTACATATTGGCTCAATGACTATTGTACATTCTCCTCTCTTGGTATTGAACTTTTCGTAAAGGATGAGCTCACCTTTCTTCTTCCCATGCTTACCGGGTCCTTGAAATACCTCTGACACATCCTATCCTTCAGAGGATAGTCCAGTAAGCTTCTAGATATATTGTGCATGAAGTGGGTATCTCTTATACAACCATAGGCTTCTATCATGTAATCTTCTTATCAGGAACTTCATGTAGCGTGCACTTTCACCAGTGGTGCCAAAGACTAGTAAGTCTCTCAAGTTCATGATGGTGGAGTTGAATAGGTTGATGAACTCATTTTTCAGTATAAAGTGCATATATCATGTTCCATCTGGCACTAGATGCTAGAAAACATCTGGATGCATCTGTGGAAATAGGGTTGAATCTGTGAGGTGAAGGTCGAGTAGCTTGAACTATTCTATCTTCCCTTTGAGATCACCTATAATCTTGACCCGGGGGTCATAGATCTCGTTTAGTACTACTTCTTTAGTCATGGTGCTTCAGCTAGCTGTGGCTCTTGTCATGAGTGTGTCTGTGGTCGTTTTTATTTTTAGAACTAAGGCTCTATTTGCAGTTTTGGCAATGGTCCTAACTAGTTTGCACGACTGACTTCGGAAATAACTATGCTTGTTTTAGAAACAATAATTTCTCGATTGAGTTGTGAGATTCTTATGGATGGCTTAATAGGTGAATTTTAGCAATAACTACGCTCATCATGACTGTATCGATGCAACAGGGTGTGAGTTGTCCGACGGGATAGTTTAATCAAGGTAAATCTGATTGGGGTATTTTTGTATTTACTCCATTTGGGTGGAATAGGGACATATTTGAATTGAGACCATTTCGTTTGTTGGGTGGTTATCCTGGTGAAAACTTCGATGGCATATTGGCATAATGCAACTTTATGGTTTAACGGGCGACAGTCAGGGTATCGGTCTGGAAATAAAGGGTGTGACTAGACAGGGTTTGTGTGGCCTTTAACTCAAATTGGGTTTGGGTGCGTGGCCCCTCCGACCACAAAGGTTTTCCCCGCCATTTTTGATGACTGTTATTAGTGGACCTTTCATAGTTCAGGTTTTTTACTTCTTAGTGATCATCTCTATATCAACCAACACTTAAAAAACACAATTTAAATATGTGTTGTGGCACAACATTGTGCTCATGGACATTATTAATAGGATTTACAAAAATTTTAGAAAGAAAAACAAAACTCAAATCTAACTATTGTACACACTCTATCGGATTGCAGTGACTACACTTCTTCTCAGTTTCGGGAGAGGTAGGGCTTTAGCAAAGCACCATTAACCCATCCTGGTCATAGCACACCATCCAGTTGCACGATTCAGACTGCTCCTGATGGTCATATCTCCACAACGATGAAGGGTCCCAACCAGTGCATACACAACTTGTCAGGGTGCATCTAGTATCAGTTGTCGTAGAGTAACACCTTGTCCCCTTATATAAATACTTTGGTTTTAATGTGGCGGTCATGCCAAGATTTATGTCTTTCCTTTTCAACTGACTGATGGAAGTCTTCCAGAAATCTGGTTTCTTAGAGTTATTGTAGCTCCCCAAGTCTCTGCGCCACTAATTCTTCATCTGTCATACATGTGGCTTGTGCAATATACAGGCTTGAGGTGATGAACTCTGCAGGCACCAGTGCCTCTTTTCCGTAAACCAACTGGAACAGTGTGTATTTGTGTAGTTTCTTTGTGGTTGTCCCATAGGCCCATAGTACCACTAGAAATCTATCATCCCAGTCCTCTCAGTTTGTGCAACAGACTTTTGTTAGTCCATTTTCCAAGATTTTGTTGAAGGCTTCGATTGCTCTGTTGGCCTATGGGTGGTATGGACTCCTCTTGTGATGTTGAATAAAAAATTATGTGGTAAGTGTTTCTATAGTGATGCTAATGAAGTGAGCTCCTTTATCTATGGTTAGGCTCATGGGACATCCAAAGCGAGTAATGAAATTCTCAAAAATAAACCTGGTGGATGTATCTGTCAAACGGTCCTGTACCACTGTTGCCTCTGCCCAACGAGTAAGGTAGTCAGTTGCGGTAATGATGTACCTTGCCTTCAAATGTTTATCTATGGGGTTGATTGTCCCAATGAAGTCAACTTCCCATTTCTCGAATGTCTGTAGAGATCTAACTGGTTGTAGTGGTAATTCATCTCGGCGTGATGGCTTTCCCACCCATTGACAAACATCACATGATCTAGCGTATTCTTTTGCATCTTTGAAAAGTGTTTCCCACCAAAGTCCTACCTATAGAACTTTCGTGTCATTTCCTTTCCTCCTACGTTTCCTCCTACAATTCCACTATGGCATTCCCAGAGTATATCCTTCCTTTCATGATCGAGGACACATCATCTGAGGATGTTGTCTAGCACTAGTTTATACAATTTCTCATAAATCAGCTGATAATCTGTTTCTCTGACGACCATATGGTGTTTTTGGGTTGTGGAATATGTTTCATAGCATGCCCCTATGTCGAGAAAGATTTCTATGTCCTCCAGGTATTCTAGTATGGCCTCGATCCTAAATAAATCTTCATCTGGGAGTTGGTCATCGACTGCTCCAGTGCTTTCTCCTAACTCTAGTTTGGATAGATGGTCAAGTCCGACGTTGCATCGTCCTAGTTTAATGATGAATTCAAAGGAAAATTCTTGAAATAACAACAACCATATGCAAATTCTCCCTTCCAACGCAGGTTTTTTAACTAGGTATTTTAGTGATGAATGATCAATAAATAATTTAAAATGCAATCCTAACAGATAATGTATGAAATTCTGTAAAGCATAGATCATTTCTAATCCTTCCCGTTCTGTCATTGTGTAGTTGTTCTCTACTTGTGATAGATTTCAACTCGCAAATTAGATAGGGCGATCCATAGCTCCATCTCCAGGCTACGCTAAGATAGCTCCTAAAGAAATTTCTGAAGCATCTACATGGACATGAAATTCTTTATCCTAGTTTGGGAATATCAGGATCGGTGTTGTAATGAGATTCTCCTTAAGTGTCTCAAATGCTTTGCCACATTCAAGAGTCCATTGGAACATTTCAGCCTTTTTAAGGAGGTTTTCCAAAGGTGCAGTAATGTTAGCATACCTACGAATGAGCCTGCGATAGTAGCCTGTATATCCTAGTGTGGAGCACAACTGTTTAATGCTCGTAGGTGGTGGAATATTAATACTGACCACAACTTTAGCTGGTTCTACCAATACTCCTTCTCAGCAGACTATGTGGCCCAACAAATTTCCATGTGCAACACAGATGATACACTTCCTGAGATTTAATGAGATTTGTGACTCTCAGCATCTGTCAAACATTAGACTTAGTAGCGCTACATGTTCCTTAAGAAGACTATATATTGTCCAATCATCCATATAGGCTTCTATAAATTTGTGAATGAATTCCTTAAAGGTTTCTATCACAATCCTAGAGAAAACTGCAGGGGCATTCTTTAAACCAAATGGCATCACATTGTATGAAAAATATCCCCATTCAGTAATGAAGGTGGTTTTCCTCTTGTCCTCTTCAGCATTCCTAACTTGATGGTATCCTGAAAATCCATCTATAAATGAATATGCTTCCTTCCTCACAACCTGTTCTAGGACCTCATCGATGAAGGGTGTTGGGAAAGGGTCATGCACATAGGTAGAGTTGAGGCTTCTGTAGTCCACACAGACTCTAATATCCTCAGTGTCTTTATTTCTATGAATGACTATCGGGATGACCCATGTTGCTTATTCTACTGGAAAAATGAGACCTACTTCTATAATTTTATCAATCTCCTTCTTAACTTTCTCTTTTATTCTCGGATTAAGATGGTATGGCCTATGTATGACAGGCTTGGATCTTGGTTTTAAATCTATCTTCATTTCTCCCATAACTCCTTTGATTCCCTTCAATTCTGAAAAAGTCTTTGGGAACAAATCCTCATATTCCCACAATAAACTTTGTATTTCCTAACTAGTTTTCTCATCCCAGTAATCACCCACCAAAGCTATTTTGGGTTTCTCTTTGGTCCCTATGTTGAGTCTTTGCAATTTTAATGGGTGATTATAGGAGATATCGGTTTGTCTAGGTATGGTGTTTTGGATTTCACTGTTCCCCTCGGTCTCTTTGATGGCTAGGTTTCTTAGTTCTTCTAATTCGTCTAGGCTTTCTGAAGCTTTGCTAATCTGATAGAATTCTATGGGATTTTCAATCAAGGGTAAGTGGAGTTTAGTCTGAAGTTCTTGGGTATGCTTGGGGAACACTACAAAGTCTGATATATTATCATGATTGGCTATAAAAATAAGTTCTCTAATCTTTTGCAAGACTAGTTAGAGCTCAGGGTACTTACTTGTAAAAGAGAAGTCTTTGCAAAATTGAGTTGCCAGTGTTTGTCAATTGTTGGTTTGTCTTCTGGTTTCCTCATGTATGAACCAATATTTCATGATTGGTCCTAGAGAGTGGGGAAATACCTAAATCCATAGGTGAGAGGGTATCTTTGCAACCTGCCATTGTGTCACGTATTGTTGAATGTGTATTCTAGGGTCAGATTCTCTGCTGAACAATTGCGCAACTGGGAGATCCCTCTGTGTTTCTGATTCTAGCTGCTCTTTGTGCTCAAAACTATACTGTATAGCTTGATTCAGCTCATCCCAAGTTATGAGTGCATCTTTGTGCATGGCCCACCATCTGGCAGGGGTGTTTTGAAAAGCTATATCTAGTACTGAGATTCTTTCATATTCTCCCACAAATTCTTCAATATTCTTCAAAAAGTTGTCTAGATCTACAGTGTTGTCATATATTGGGTGTCTCCTAACCTTGGTCCCAATCCATCTAGTCATTCTGACAGTTGTGCATCTTCTTGAGAATATTTCATATGAACCTTGTTGTCAACTATCAAAAGCCAGTTCTAAATCTTCAACTGCTAACTGTGTACTTCTCCAGCTTATTGATCCATCCACAGTTGGGTTTATATAATAATTTCTTGTCCCACCTGTTATGATGTACAACTGGTCTATGTCTTATCCTTCCATATTATTGTTTATTGGTTCTGTGTACCTCAGTCCTACATATGGGTCCAAAGGTTGAACTACCTTGATTCCCTTAGCTTCAAAAGTCATGGTGTCTTTCTTTAAGTCAATTACTGCATAGTTGTCATAGGCCTAATCGATGTCAAGTAGCACAGGGTAGGGGTCCTTGTCTCCCATGATCTCAATGACTTCAAAGTCAACCATTTTTTTTACTCCTGCTACATTGATTTCCATGTTCTCCAGTCTTCCTATGGGAAATTTAAATTATTGGTTTTCCATTCTTAACTGAATTGGGGAATATGTCAGTCTTGGTTTTCCTAAGGCTTCCCAGGTCCACTTGGGCAGAATGTTCACATCTGACCCTAGATCCAACATGACATCCTTAGTTTCAAATTCATCTAACTGGGCTATCAGTCATAATTATTTTCTCGATCTTACTTTTCTTCATTGCACTCTCTGAGTACTCTTGTCAGGAAGGTTAGCTCAAATCCTTGCTTTTGAAGTTTCTTCATTCCCTAAGACTAGATACAATGCATTGTGAAATTTCTTTGTCACTTTATCATTCCCCAAAATGTCATAGAATAGTTGAAACTAGAGGTCAACTGCGTTTTGAGGCTGCGTAGGTTGTCTTGGTATACCTACATGGTTTCTAGGTACAGGGGGTGAAGTAGGTACTTGTGCTACTTTAGAATATACAACCGGCTGAGGGGGATTCTCATGAATTTCACAACTAGGAATGTTCTGAATGACTTATATGGCATCTTTAAAGAACTTTTTTTTATTTAAGGGGTCATACCTGTCTCCCTTAGGTGTTTCTTTCTGAATCTGAGGTAGAGTATCAGCATCATCTCCTGTCTTCACGCCTCCTCAAGTGACGATGTTAAGATTTGGTAATTGTCCCTTAGAAATCCATTTTATCTTTGAACTAATAAGGTTAGTTCCTCTCTATCATAACCTGTCTTCCCATTTTTCAATTAGCTCTAGGAATTCTTTGGTTGCCTATCCATTGGTTCTGTAGTGAGAGCACCATGGCCACCTTGGATGAGGACAATCTCCAGCCAAATGACCTTGTTCATCACAGTTATAACATATTCTCGGTCCTCTTTCATCATGTATTCCTCCTCTGAAGTATCCTCCAATTCCACCTCCTCGACCTTACCCTGGTCCCTAAGGGTTCTCATTTATCCAGAATGTTGTTCTATCTAGCCTATTCGCAAGCACATCCAATGCCCTAAATTGATTGGTAGTATGCGTGGTAGATGCCCAGAACTCATAGTGGACTATTTTTGGTACCGTTGAATATTTATGCATGATGGGGCATTGTATCATTCAATGGTCATGAGTTTGTAAAATCTCACAATATTCCACTATTGGTGCTGCTTGTCCTCCTGGTAAAGCGTGATAAGGGGTGGGGTGATGGAATGGTGGGTTCGTCGATACTTGCGCAACTCCTCCTATAGGTCCTAGTGGGGTTATCATCAAGTTCTGAGGAGGTCCCATTCCTCTCATTTACAGACATTCATTCATGAAATGAACTTCTATATAGCATCTAGTGCACCAAACCTATGGTCATCCCGGTCTCGGTATCATCAGCTCCTGAATATTTTTTGTAATTGTTGATATATGTCCTTGTAATTGAGCTATATTCGCATATACTAGGGGTTAGGTTACTCTCAATCTCCCAGGGTATCCTACCATGGCTTCAATCTTCATTGATTGTTCCAAGGCATCTGTTAACGTGGCTATTCGTTGTTGTGTTAGCAGAATCCGAGTCAGGGGTAGCAGTCCTTGAATGTACCACTCTCTTTGATGTTCTTCATGGATTGGGTGTGCCAACCTCCCTATGGCATATTTGAACTTATGGATGTACTCCCAAGATGATTCTCCTTCCCTCTGTTGGATCTTCTGCAACTCGGACAAAGCCTATTGTTTTGATTGAGGCAGTTTGAACTCTGCTATGAACCTCGTCCATGCCTAGTCAAGTGTGAATTCTTGACCTTGTGTCCCTGACACTCTTGGTTCAATGATAATCATGTACCATTTGAGAGTGCGACCTCTCAAGGTAGTCTAGAATTTTACCAACTTGTTCGCATCCAGTGTCCCTCTGGATTTCTAGATGGCTTCACACAAGAACCAGTGTTGTTCAACGTCTTCATCTCCCTTACCCCAAAATTATGGGTATCGGGCAATCGACCCTCCCACATGGTTTTCCATTGTTTATCCTATTATTCATATCAGTATGAACCCTAACAATCCATCTTGTGATCTACCAAGGGATCCCAATATCCTCCCTGTACTCTCACTTCCAGGTTGTGACTGGTTAGCTAATTGTACTAGAACAAAATTTACATGAGAAGGTAGTGTTGAAATTACTGCTTGTATAGAAGTCACTTGGGGTATTGGTGATTTTGGGCTGGCATCACTAGATTTGAGGTGGTTTTCTTTGATTTGGGGGGTTTTGTTAGCTTCCACTGGGACAATCTCTTCGGTTGGATTCTCGATCTCTCTTGTTATCGGGGTTGAATCTTCTCTTTCTCCTCCAAGATTCATACAAGCTTCCTCCTCTCTTACATACATGATTTCTCCTTCTCGTCCCACCTCCTGGGGACTTATTTCTCTCCTTGCTTCTCTCTCATTTAATCTTTGACTGGCTAGTCATTCCTATCTTCTCATCCTCTATAGTTCTTCCATCTACCTTTTCTCTATTTCTCTTGATCCTCCTTCTCTCCTCAACTTTTTAGACTGTCTTGCAGCTTTCTAAATCTTACCACGCCACCACTTCTCAACTATGGTGGCTCTCTTCAAGGCTCGCTCATCTACTGAATCCATTTCTTGTTGTTTCCCCCCAATTTTTCAAAGAACCCTTCCCCTCTCTCATGCCATGAATCTCACCCCGTCTCACCCTACCCCAAGCAACAATGTTTACGCTGCCATCTCGGTCAGGGACATAATAAACATCCCTTCCTCCACCAAGAAGGATTTAATCCATAAAGGAATCTCTCTTAAAAGTATTCTCCTTGCGTATTTCTTGAAAGTTTCTTCTGCCCGCTAGAAAGACTGGTGGTTCTCAGCTG
>ML778354.1:442118-481639 GCA_009831015.1 Picea engelmannii
AATCAGGAAAGTTTCCACCGGGACACGAGGCTTTTTGTCAGTTAACTGGAACTCTTCGCCATGCATGGCCGAGAGTTCGCCTAAAACCCTAGCTCCTTCTAGCCTATAAAAGGAGGGGTAGGGGTACTATTCAAAGGAGGAAACATCATAGCAAAGGAACTCTGCCAAATTGCCAAGCCAGTTTTGTCCCAACCCTTTAGCCTTGCCTCAAGCTTTAGGATAAACTCAAGAAGCAGCAGTTGGAGGATGAAAAGAAGAGGAAGAACCCAGGATCAGGATCGTGGAACGGTGACCGGCCTCAGAAATCATTGTAAGTTGGTTCATATTGAAGTTAATGAAAAAGATACTTTTCCCGTCCCAGATACGTGAGTCTCATCTATGTTATTTGATTCATGTTTTATCTCTAAACCCCTAGTAGATCAGTAGCATGCATGCATAGTATTGTCTTGATTACAGGAAGCTTTGTGGAAGGAGCAGCAGCAAGGAGATAACAACTCAACGGAGGATCTACTTCAACCGTCGGAAAAAGGTTGGTTTATTCTTCCCGTGTTTGCCTGAGAAAAGGGATTGAGATTGTGGGTAGAAGGTTAAAAGTTAAATCTTAAGGGTCATGATCTACGTATAAGTTTAGAGCCCTAGCTTATTAGTCCGTAGGGTAGAATACCCCACAACACGTCCCTAGAACTCTGGAGCTTCTTAGAGCCTCTTGATCCAGTGCAAAAATTATTTCGTGAATTTAACCCAAAAAATCCCATATGGATCGCTTGATCTTTATGAGTAAAAGATCTCTTCCCAAGTAGTTCCCACCAATTTTATTCTTAGTTCTTCTTCTTTCCATATGAAGGCGTTACAACTTGTTTCCCACCATTTCTTAATTCCATATCTATGGATCAGCAGTAGCATTCTTCTTACAGGTTCCCTTTTAATATGGGTCCCAACAACAGAACCATTTTGTTGGCGCAAATTTGTTCAGACCAGGGTTCTTCTTAGGTTACAAACAAAAGGCACTGTGTAGTCTAGAGCACTGGAATTTTAATCCCCTCCAAAGAGAATAAGTCTCACTTGAAGAATTGCTTAAACATATAGATAGGGAAGGGTAGGGAGAATACTAAGGAAGATCCATAAAGAATTTATAACTCACTCTTGTTCTTGCACAATCAACATTATCATAACAGAAACATCTAAATGCAAGAACCATACCTACATTCATTGCGAGAAGTAGTTAAACATAGAATCATCAATTAGAACTCATAAGCTATGAAGAAACACTGTAATGCATAAGCAAGCATGTAAAGACACATCAGATTTTAAAATTTAGCCCCTTATATTATCTTAAAGATCTTTCTTACATCGCAGACTCGGAATTACATAGAAATGTTCAGTACAGACTCTTGAATTCAAACCTCAGACACAAATTTTAGATTTCCCAGCTGGAAGATCTTGTTCATTCTAGACTCTACTCTTCTTGATTTACAATAACTAGCAACCAACTAACTCCCCAAACCCTTGGGTGGTTCCAATAGACATTAACCAACCCAACCTAACCAACTAAATAACTCTTTTACAATTATATTATGTCCTATATATATATATATAGGTTATGTCTTCTTGTTTTGTTGCAACTGTTTGTTGCTTAGCTGGGGTTGCATTGGCTTCCACAACTATTTTCTGTTATTCTTCCTCCCAGCCTCTAATGGAGGTTGTGCAACTAATTCTTAATAAAAAATTGTGCAATTTTTTCTCAAAAACGAAGGGCCCAACACCTGCTGTGGAACTTGGTTCTCGGTCTGGACTTCAACGATTGTCACCGAGTGAAGTGCTCTATTGACCCTTTCCTTAACTTCAAGTTTCTCAGTGAGAAAGTTTTCCTTGCTTTGTTGTATCTCTTCTTTCTCTTCATCAAACTTTTCTTGCATAACAAGCTTCTCTCGTTCTGCATTACTGCGTTGTTATAAATGAGCTCCCTGTGCTTGTGCGAAAACCTAGGTGGTTTGTGTTATTTCCTCTTGTGCTCATCTAAGGTGAGCTTCGACTATATCAACAATTTGGTGGAGTTGAGCTGGCTCATCTCCCATTTCTAGTGTTCCTCCCATCAGGGGTGCAGTGGATATTGTGCGGCTTGACTGTAGTGCCTGCTGCACTTCTTGAAATTTGAACTTGATCCAAATGAACATATAATCATGCTTGGCTTCCTACTTCCCTGCTATCTCTAGTGAAGCATCGTTCAGTGTAGCGACGATGGAGTCAAAGTCATCTTAGGTTAGGGTGGTCTCAAACTTGGTTCTAGTTACTTTCATTTTCTTCCTTGAAGAAGGTTTCAAAGGGGAAATGTTCCTTTTCTTTGAGGGATCATCTTCATTTCTTGGCGGTGTGACCTCATCCTTATTCTATTCAAATTTAGTGTCATCTATCTCTTCTCCATCACCTCCATGCTCAGGTGAGATAGAGGGATTCTGTGTTAAAGTGTTGTGGACATCCTGGGCTTCTTCATTCTTCTTGTTCTTTCTCTATTCAGGTGTATCATGCACGAATTCTGGACTACCAACATTAGAGAGCTCTGCGGGGTCAACTAGGATGAGGAGTTCCATCGACCACTCCTTAGTAGTCTCTTTTAATTATTCCTTTGTTAGTTTGTAATATGATTGTAGTCGTTGGTGATTCAGATGATTTTAGGGGCGAAATTTAGGGGCTTCCAATTTTTTATTGGGTGAATTTTTTGTATTAAAGTGATTTTTTAAAACTTATATCACTAGCCCATAATTTATTTTAGGGGAAAAATTGTGTACAGGGTTAGCCCTTGCTTTTAGGAGAGATAGAGGGAAAAAAATTATATTTCACCCCTGAAATTTGGAGGGACAAGCTTCCATTAGCCAAATTTATAGAAGTATGGGAATTTTAGATAGCTTCTTCACCCTTCCATTTGGTAAAATCAGGGTTTATGGTTTAATTCACCCAAATTTTGTGGTATGGGCACTAGGTAGCTACATTTTGGCCCTTCCACCTGGTATAAATTGTATGGCATCTACCCAGTGCCCAGGGTTAAAATCATACTTTTGTTACTTGTCTGGTTCGTTTGTGAGAACTATAGAGTCTACTATCTAGTGACCATCCAGGAAATATCTAATTCCCCAAGGCCCAGTTTACATATATTGAATTTTTCGTGTTTTTTTCCCCTCGATGGAATGAAATTTGGAAAGAGGGAAAGAGATCACTGAGATGTTATATTGAATTTTCGTGTTTATTTCCCTTCGACAGAATGGAAAGAGAGAAAGATATGCTATATTGAATTTTCGTGTTTATTTCTCCTCGACGGGTCATGGAATGGAAAGAGGGCAAGAGATGCTAGTGGTGGAGCCGCCTGTTCAGAGCAGAAGAAACTAGAATTTGTTACAATTATTAGCCGGGTGGAGCCACCTATTCAGAGAAGAAGAAACTCAGAAGGTGTCGCTCAAGTATTTATTTTAGGCTCAATTATTTATTTTAGGCTTAGCTTCTTTTGTTTGGTTGCTTGTTTCAACATCTAGTTTGACATTGTTCAAAAACCACATCTTTCCCATATTCATTTTGGTCATGCTGAAATTGGACCCCTTCATTCCAATCTTGGCCATCTCACTCTAAATTTCTATGATTGACAGAAACTCATCAGTACTTGTATAGGTTACTGCATGACTGGAGTAGAAAATCTTTACCAAAGAAAGCATTGACTAGATGCCCAAATTGCAAGTACACCGAACTAGAATTTGTAAAACTCTGAATACGAAAATGAGTTGGAAGAGCAACATTATCAACTAGATTGTACCGATATGTAATCAACTTTACAAATGAACTAGGCATATAACTTTAAGGCATATGACTTTACAAATGAACTAGGCATATAACTTTAAGGCATATGACTTTACAAATGAACTAGGCATATAACATGTGCTTAGTAGAATAGATAGAGATTGGCTCTATTTTAACAAACTGTATAATTACTTTTGAATGGACAGAAAAGAATTCAAATGCTAGGATAAGCCTTGCATAGAGGAAAATAGAATGGATGAATATATTGAAGTCATGAAGAGCCTATCAGTAACACTAAAACCGTCTGTCTTGAAATGCCCAAACACAATCAATAAAACAGTCAGAATATAAGATGAATAGGCAGGAAAGAAAAATGATTCTTCTTCAATTATATTTCCTTGGATTGAACATCCTCATTGCACCTTTTTATTTCCTCTATCATCCTCATTTATCAATAGATAACAACTTAAATAAAATACTTATGAAATAAAAATCCCTTCAATATCTTCCAATCTGTATTTGTACCTCCAAATCTACTTTGGTCAGAAACAATTTTCTACTAAGGTTTAGATGACAACCAAATCCATCCCATGTTGTGAGTTGTCTAGGTGTAGTTGGCCTTGTTGATGCAATGATATTTAAGTTTTGTTCTTCTACTTTGATCAGACATAATTTTCTACTAAGTTTTAGATGACAACCAAATCCATCCCATGTTGTGAACTATCTAGGTGTATTTGGCCTTGTTGATGCAATGATATTTAAAGTTTTGTTCATCCAAACACAACCACTTGACAAAACAGGCTTAATTATTTATTTTAAGCTTATCTTCTTTTGTTTGGTTGCTTGTTTCAACATCTAGTTTCAGATTGTTCAAAAACCACATCCTTCCCATATCCATCTTGGCCATGCTGAAATTGGACCCCTTCATTCCAATCTTGGGCAGCTCACTCTAATTTTCTATGATTGACAGAAACTCATCAGTACTTGTATAGGTTACTGCATGACTGGAGTAGAAAATATTTACCAAAGAAAGCATTGACTAGATGCCCAATTTGCAAGAACACCGAACTAGAATTTGTAAAACTGTGAATAAGAAAGTGAGCTGAAAGAGCAGCATTAACAACTAGATTGTCCCAATATGTAATCAACATTACAAATGAATGAGGCATATAACATTAAGGCATATGACTTTACAAATGAACTAGGCGTATAACATGTGCTCAGTAGAATAGATAGAGATTGGCTCTATTTTAACAAACTGTATAATTACTTCTTAATGGACAGAAAAGCATTCAAATGCTAGGATAAGCCTTGCATAAAGGAAAATAGAATGGATGAATATGTTGAAGTTGTGAAGAGCCTATCAGTAACACTGAAACTGTCTGTCTTGAAATTCCCAAACACAATCAATAAAACAATCAGAATATAAGATGAACAGGCAGGAAAGAAAAATTATTCTTCTTCAATTATATTTCCTTGGATTGAACTTTCTCATTGCACCTTTCTATTTCCTCTATCATCCTCATTTATCAATAGAGAATACCAACTTAAATAAAATACTTATGAAATAAAAACCCCTTCAATATCTTACATTCTGTCTTTGTACCTCTAGATCTACTTTGGTCAGACACAATTTTCTACTAAGTTTTAGATGACAAGCAAATCCATCCCATGTTGTGAGTTTTCTAGGTGTATTTTCCCTTGTTGATGCAATGATATTTAAGTTTTGTTCTTCTACTTTGGTCAAACATAATTTTCTACTAAGTTTTAGATGACAACCAAATCCATCCCATGTTGTGAACTGTCTAGGTGTATTTGGCCTTGTTGATGCAATGATATTTAAAGTTTTGTTCATCCAAACACATCCACTTGACAAAACAGGCTCAAGTATTTATTTTAGGCTTAGCTTCTTTTGTTTGGTTGCTTGTTTCAACATCCAGTTTGACATTGTTCAAAAACCGCATCCTTCCCATATTCATTTTGGTCATGCTAAAATTGGACCCCTTCATTCCAATCTTGGGTAGCTCACTCTAATTTTCTATGATTGACAGAAACTCATCAATACTTGTATAGGTTACTACATGACTGGATTAGAAAAGCTTTACCAAAGAAAGCATTGACTAGATGTCCAATTTTCAAGTACACCGAACTAGAATTTGTAAAACTGTGAATAAGAAAATGAGCTGAAAGAGTAGCATTATCACTAGATTGTCCCAATATGTAATCAACTTTACAAATGAACTAGGCATATAACTTTAAGGCATATGTCTTTACAAATGAACTAGGCATATAACATGTGCTCAGTAAAATAGATAGAGATTGGTTCTATTTTAACAAACTGTATAATTACTTTTGAAAGGAGAGAAAAGCATTCAAATGCTAGGATAAGCCTTGCATAGAGGAAAATAGAATGGATGAATATGTTGAAGTCGTGAAGATCCTATCAGTAACACTGAAACTGTCTGTCTTGAAATGCCCAAACACAATCAATAAAACAATCAGAATATAAGATGAACAGGCAGGAAAGAAAAATGATTCTTCTTCAATTATATTTCCTTGGATTGAACTTCCTCATTGCACCTTTCTATTTCCTCTATCATCCTCATTTATCAATAGAGAAGACCAACTTAAATAAAATACTTATGAAACAAAAACCCCTTCAATATCTTCCAATCTGTCTTTGTACCTCCAGATCTACTTTGGTCAGACACAATTTTCTACTAAGTTTTAGATGACAAGAAAATCCATCCCATGTTGTGAGTTGTCTAGGTGTATTTGGCCTTGTTGATGCAATCATATTTAAGTTTTGTTCTTCTACTTTGGTTAGACATAGTTTTATACTAAGTTTTAGATGACAACCAAATCCATCCCATGTTGTGAACTGTCTAGGTGTATTTGGCCTTGTTGATGCAATGATGTTTAAAGTTTTGTTCATCCAAACACATCCACTTGACAAAATAGGCTGAAGTATTTATTTTAGGCTTAGATTCTTTTGTTTGGTTGCTTGTTTCAACATCTAGTTTGACATTGTTCAAAAACCGCATCCTTCCATTATTCATTTTGGTCATGCTGAAATTGGACCCCTTCATTCCAATCTTGGGAAGCTCACTCTAATTTTCTATGATTGACAGAAACTCATCAGTACTTGTATAGGTTACTGCATGACTGGAGTAGAAAAGCTTTACCAAAGAAAACATTGACTAGATGCCCAATTTGCAAGTACACCGAACTAGAATTTGTAAAACTGTGAATAAGAAAGTGAGCTGAAAGAGCAACATTATCAACTAGATTGTCCCAATATGTAATCAAATTTACAAATGAACTAGCCATATAACTTTAAGGCATATGAATTTACAAATGAACTAGGCGTATAACATGTGCTCAGTAGAATAGATAGAGATTGGCTCTATTTTAACAAACTGTATAATTACTTCTAAATGGACAGAAAATCATTCAAATGCTAGGATAAGCCTTGCATAGAGGAAAATAGAATGGATGAATATGTTGAAGTTGTGAAGAGCCTATTAGTAACAATGAAACCGTCTGTCTTGAAATGCCCAAACACAATCAATAAAACAGTCAGAATATAAGATGAACAGGCAGGAAAAAAAATGATTCTTCTTCAATTATATTTCCTTGGATTGAACATCCTCATTGCACCTTTCTATTTCCTCTATCATCCTCATTTATCAATAGAGAATACCAACTTAAATAAAATACTTATGAAATAAAAAGCCCTTCAATATCTTCCAATCTGTCTTTGTACCTCTAGATCTACTTTGGTCAGACACAATTTTCTACTAAGTTTTAGATAACAACCAAATCCATCCCATGTTGTGAGTTGTCTAGGTGTATTTGGCCTTGTTGATGCAATGATATTTAAGTTTTGTTATTCTACTTTGATCAGACATAATTTTCTTCTAAGTTTTAGATGACAACCAAATCCATCCCATGTTGTGAACTATCTAGGTGTATTTGGCCTTGTTGATGCAATGATATTTAAAGTTTTGTTCATCAAAACACAACCACTTGAAAAAACAGGCTCAAGTATTTATTTTAGGCCTAGCTTCTTTTGTTTGGTTGCTTGTTTCAACATCCAGTTTGACATTGTTCAAAAACCACATCCTTCCCATATTCATTTTGGTCATGCTGAAATTGGACCCCTTCATTCCAATCTTGGGCAGCTCACTCTAATTTTCTATGATTGACAGAAACTCATCAATACTTGTATAGGTTACTGCATGACTGGAGTAGAAAATCTTTACCAAAGAAAGCATTGACTAGATGCCCAATTTGCAAGTACACCGAACTAGAATTTGTAAAACTATGAATAAGAAAATGAGCTGAAAGAGCAGCATTATCAACTAGATTATCCCAATATGTAATCAACTTTACAAATGAACTATGCATATAACTTTAAGTCATATGTCTTTACAAATGAGCTAAGCATATAACATGTTCTCAGTAAAATAGATAGAGATTGGCTCTATTTTAACGAACTGTATAATTACTTATGAATGGACAAAAAAGAATTCAAATGCTAGGATAAGCCTTGCATAGAGGAAAATAGAATGGATGAATATGTTGAGGTCGTGAAGAGCCTATCAGTAACACTGAAACCATCAGTGTTGAAATGCCCAAACACAATCAATAAAACAGTCAGAATATAAGATGAACAGGCAGGAAAGAAAAATGATTCTTCTTCAATTATATTTCCTTGGATTGAACTTTCTCATTGCACCTTTCTATTTCCTCTATCATCCTCATTTATCAATAGAGAATACCAACTTAAATAAAATACTTATGAAATAAAAAACCCTTCAATATCTTCCAATCTGTCTTTGTACCTCCAGATCTACTTTGGTCAGACACAACTTTCTACTAAGTTTTAGATGACAACCAAATCCATCCCATGTTGTGAGTTGTCTAGGTGTATTTGGCCTTGTTGATGTAATGATATTTAATTTTTGTTCTTCTACTTTGGTCAGACATAATTTTCTACTAAGTTTTAGATGACAACCAAATCCATCCCATGTTGTGAACTATCTAGGTGTATTTGGCCTTGTTGATGCAATGATATTTAAAGTTTTGTTCATGCAAACACAACTACTTGAAAAAACAGGCTCAAGTATTTATTTTAGGCTTAGCTTCTTTTGTTTGGTTGCTTGTTTCAGAATATAGTTTGACATTGTTCAAAAACCGCATCCTTCCCATATTCATTTTGGTCATGCTGAAATTGCACCCCTTCATTCCAATCTTGGGAAGCTGACTCTAATTTTCTATGATTGACAGCAACTCATCAGTACTTGTATAGGTTACTGCATGACTGTAGTATAAAATCTTTACCAAAGAAAACATTGACTAGATGCCCAAATTGCAAGTACACCGAACTAGAATTTGTAAAACTATGAATAAGAAAATGAGCTAAAAGAGAAGCATTATCAACTAGATTGTCCCAATATGTAATCAACTTTACAAATAAACTAGGCATATAACTTTAAGGCATATGACTTTACAAATGAACTAGGCATATAACGTGTGCTCAGTAGAATAGATAGAGATTTTCTCTATTTTAACAAACTGTATAATTACTTCTGAATGGACAGAAAAGCATTCAAATGCTAGGATAAGCCTTTCATAGAGGAAAATAGAATGCATGAATATGTTGAAGTCTTGAAGAGCCTATCAGTAACACTGAAACTGTTTGTCTTGAAATGCCCAAACACAATCAATAAAACAGTCAGAATATAAGATGAACATGCATGAAAGAAAAATGATTCTTCTTCAATTATATTTCCTTGGATTGAACATCCTCATTGCACCTTTATATTTCCTCTATCATCCTCATTTATCAATAGAGAAGACCAACTTAAATAAAATACTTATGAAATAAAAATACCTTCAATATCTTCCAATCTGTCTTTGTACCTCCAGATCTACTTTGGTCAGACACAATTTTCTACTAAGTTTTAGATGACAACCAAATCCATCCCTTGTTGTGAGTTGTCTAGGTGTATTTGGCCTTGTTGATGGAATGATATTTAATTTTTGTTCTTCTACTTTGATCAGACATAATTTTCTACTAAGTTTTAGATGACAACCAAATCCATCCCATGTTGTGAACTGTCTAGGTGTATTTGGCCTTGTTGATGCAATGATATTTAAAGTTTTGTTCATCCAAACACAACCACTTGACAAAACAGGATCAAGTATTTATTTTAGGATTAGCTTCCTTTGTTTGGTTTCTTGTTTCAACATATAGTTTGACATTGTTCAAAAACCACATCCTTCCCATATTCATTTTGGTCATGCTGAAATTGGACCCCTTCATTCCAATCTTGGGCAGCTCACTCTAATTTTCTATGATTGGCAGAAACTCATCAGTACTTGTATGAGCTCACAGAAAATCCCTTGTTAAAATCCCTCATGGTTTTATCTTTCTTTGATGGAATTTCTTAACCTTTTTGAACATTAAGATCATTTGCTTGAGAAAAAAAAATTGGTGGGATATGAAGCTATCAACTTCCACATAGAATATTTAATGAAAACCTTTATTTCCCCTACTATGGAATGAGCATTTCCAAAGTGTATGAGAAACAATGCTATCATGGATTTATCTTTCTTTGATGGAATTTATTAACCTTTTTGAACATTAAGATCATTTGCTTGAGAAAAAAGGAATCGGTGGGATATGAAGCTATCAACTTCCACATAGACTATTTATATAGGGGAAAAAGGTTGGCTTATTTTCGTTGATTAAATAGTGTACTTGTTGAAGATGGGGGGCACTTGTGGTCCTATGAGGGAATATTTAACTCCCTGAAGCACCATTTGGGAGACTAGAAGGCTCAGGAAGTGGTTATAGGTTTTGGTCAGATGGATACCTCACTTTTGTAAACATAGTAAGTCATGACCCTTCTTAAGATTATATATATTGATGGGACATTGAAACTATTCAAACTTTTCACATATCAAATAGMTAAAAGTATMTYYRTACTACATCCTCTCCTTGGCTTTTAAGTTTTTGTTTTTGAMTRATTTAAKTTGTATCTTTGTATGGATTTTCACCTCTTTTCATTATATCCATTAATCTTTGCAGTATTTCTAGGTCTTGAAGCATATCACAATGTGAGGAGAAATTTGGGAGAAAGTATTAGAGTAGCTTCGTTCAAATTGAATATTCTATACTTGGTAGGAAATTCCTACCAGGAACTTTACTAATTTTATATTAGTTCTCTTGCAGGTTTCACTTTTGTCTTCTAGATCAATTTGAAATTTCAATTGTGGAATATTTATTGATATTTCAAACACCGATCGTGGGAAGAAAAGATCAAGACAAAATTATCTATCATCATATTTTCAAAGACCTCAATCCAAGGATCCACATTCTCTTCTTGCTTCGAGCTCTTTTGAGCAACCTATCACTGAAAGAGATGTCAACTCTTGTGAGAATGCATATAATATCCAAATAATAGATAAGGAAATATGTTCCTCCGGTGATCAAAGTGAGATAAATGCATTTTCACCAGAAATTGGCAGTACAAATGTCAAAAATATTTCATTGGAAAAGAACACAACCAATTCACGGAAAAGACAAAAGGGCCAATGGGACATAGGGAGAGGCTTCCAACCATATTGGGTCTCAAAATTTCCATTTATTGATCCATTACCTCCAAAAAATGAGAAAGAGAAACCAAAGTTTCTATGCAATATGTGTAGTTGGAAACTAGGCACACCAACGACATTTCAGATGAAGTTAGATACAATTGAGAAGCATGTAGGAAAGGTGTATGAAAAGAAAATTGTAGACGGCGAGGAGAAATCTATTGTTAGATGGAAATCTTCCGAGGAATGTCGACATGTCAAATATGTTGATGAATATAATGGATATTTAATAAGTAAGAAAAAACTTGAGGCAGATGGAGGAACCATTACATCTCTATTCGAAAAGACGATGAAAAGAAATTTGTTATCCAAGACAATACAATTAAGCATTGTATTTCACATCTTATCTAAAGGGTGTCCTATGATAGATTATCCAGATTACATGAAATATCTATCTTTTCTTCAAATGCCAAACTTTCCATCTTCTCATTGGTCTTTAACGAATGGTTGTGAATGGGCAAAATATCTAGCTCAAGTAGAAAAGGATGATATGAAAGAGAAGATTGAAAGTGCTAGGTTTGTGTCATTGTCTTTGGATGAAGTTATAGCTATTGATAACACTTCATGGATTTGCATGAGTATTTATATGGTTAATGACCATATTAGGCATTCCTATCTACTTCGGGTTCATAAAATGGTGGAGAATTCTACAGCTGAAAATATTTATGAACTTGTTAATAATAGTTTGAAGGAAAGTGGTGGTATGGATCCTTTAATGATCGCAAAAAAGTTGGTATGTGTTGGAGCGGATGGAGCATCAATAATGCAAGGACAAAGGAGTGGCCTTTGTGTTAGACTACAACTATCAACTTCACCGTATATGTTGAGTATTCATTGTATGGCTCATAGGATGAATCTTGCATTTAAAATAGTAAGCAAGTTTCCATCGGTTTCAAAAGTTGAAGATATTGTATGAGAGGCTTATGCATATTTTTCTCGTAGTCCCAAACGATTTTCAGAGTTTAAAAAATTTACTGACGGTGTTACAAATAGAAACAAGCTATTAAAGGATGTTGATACAAGATGGAACTCATTGAATGGACCAAATCAAAGATTATATAGTGAGTACCAGTCCTTGGTAGGGGTGATGTATGAACACCGCTTCAGTGTAGATAAAGCTCAAGATCTTCTCTTTTGACTAACTGACATAGAGACATTATTAACATTGGTTGGAATTCTTCCTATGCTAGATGAAATGAATGTCCTCGTGAAAATGTCTCAAAGTCGCACAATGTATATTGCAGAATACATAAATGCAAGGAAATTTGCATTCCTTTCATTGGATAATTTGTATATGATGCTAGAGTCTTTCGCAGGTCCACGGTTTACAAATTGGACTACGATCATTGATATAGAAAACACTGAAAATTATTTGAAGTTTGATTAAAAAGGGATACTATGTATGGAAGTGCATGGATATATGGTTCATTTTCATTATATTGATAAGACAAGACGAACCACCAAGAGCGCCCTGTGTCAAGAGACCTATTCGACAATGTTGTCATTTCAATGAGACGCAACTTGATAGAAATTGCAAAGTCATTGTCATCGAAGATAAGAAAACGATTCCCTCGAGATTAATTGTTGGAGGCCATGTATGTGGTGTACCCTGAATATTGGAACAATTTAAAATGTCAACCTACTTTAAAACGTGACTTTGTGGCAAAATTAAATACTTTAGTTGACCACTTTTGCAAGAAGGTTGAGATACATGGAGAACAAGTTGAAGGTATTTTGGATCAATCAAAATTGTTTCAACAAGCCACACGCTTCGTTGAAACAATGTCGAATCAATTTCGCGCTTTGGAGAATCCTCTATAATATGGTGCAATAACAAGACTGTGGACTATTTTAGGTGCTAGCCAATACTTACAGGAAAGCATATCAAAATATTTCAAATTATTGGATTTGTGTCAAACCATGATTTTAGGATCAGTGGAGGATGAGAGAATGTTTAGTGCACTATCATTTTTGAAGTCAAAGATGAGGAACAAGATTGATAAACATATGGATATATGTTTAAGATTATATGCAACAAAGTATGACATTTCCAATTTTCCATATGAAAGAGAACTATCTCTTTGGCGATCAGATTGTGATAGAAGGGGAGAAAACATTATAACAAGTTTCTCTAATGAACTTTATACGGAACATAATTCTTTGGAGGCTCATAATGATAGTCTATCTGGAGAGGGTCTTGTTAAAAATGAAGAAAGTGAGCACCAAGATGAGAACTTGGAAATTGATATGCTGCAACATTTGATCTAATCCAATATATATGAGGGCCTAGGGAACACTTATTTTGGTATATGTGTTCCATTGGTGGTGAAAGAAATAGTGAATGGAATAAAACAGATGATGTGATTCTTGTGCTACATTTTTCCTCTATTTTTGGAGTAGGTCGGAAATTCTTTATCATAGCAAGATTACTATATGCCAATTTGAGGATGCATTTCAGGTAAAAATAGGTTCTATAATCTATATTTTGTGTTTTTCATTGTAAAATTGGAGCCACATTTTCTTGATGCAAGTTATTTTAAGATTGATGATTTGATATTTAACTATTACATTGTCTCTTTCTTGTATGTGACAGGAAATGAAGTTGGAATTTGATGAAGATGGGACCTATATCTTCACATATATAGTGTCCTAGTATTAAAGGGTAGATACTCAATTTAACAAGAATTCTGCTAAGCAAGAATGAGCTCATTCAAGTAGATGAAATTGCATTCTTATGTTGCTAGTAATTGTTGAGATTCCATGACATATATGCGTGAACTCCATGTTGTTGAAATGAAAATATTAGTGCTTCTTTTCTCTTATGCATATTTAGGGGTATTTGAGCTTGGATAGTAAGATTTATTCTCAATCATTATTTCATTTACAGTTGATGGTGTTATTTTGGTCCTTATTGGATTTATCCAAATTAGGTTTGCATGCACCCACATCAAATTATGATTGATGATTCCCGAGGATAAATGCTATTGTTTCTTGATTAGGTTTTTTTTATAGGCTATGATTTCAACCACAAAAATCCACTTAACATTAGGCAGGAATTCATTTTGATGTGACAAAATGGTGTACTATAACTATTGTTTACCATAGACAATTGACACATTATATCTTGCAGAGGATATGTTGTCTCCTATATTATAATCTTCAGTGTTTTGTGTTCTTAAATATAAGTTCACTTATGTTTAAGTCATCATGAGAATGAAAACTTTAGTTCATTCTCATTTTTCAGACGAGTGTCGCACCTGCACCGGATTCTTACATCGATTCTGATCGCACCCATGGTTTGTGTAAACTTGGATTTAACTATTGGGTTAATGATGATCATTAAAGCATCAACCATTTAGTACACATAACATCAATCATATAGCAGTTATGACTTGTAACATTGTCATCCAATGATCAACCATAACATCAATCTTAAGGTTTCAACATATAACATTTTTCATTAACAAACTATAATAGATAACATCAATAGAAAAATGAAACAGAGCTTCATATTCATGACCAAAGAGATGTCATATGTAGTCAAGAGTTCAAGGGTAGGTTCAGACTTCAAAGTTCAAAGTTCAAAATTAAAATGTGATATAATGTTTAAAAAATAGGCCATAATGAAGACAAAATACTCTAAAGTTCTAGAAACTAGATTATAAACAAAAGAAGGCAAATAAATCTACTATCTATTAAGATTTCCTCTTTCCATGACAAAATTCTAATTTCTTTTCTTCTATTCTATGAACAAGAGGAGTAGGATTAGGTGGAAATGGTTGTGGAACATAACCATGAGCTACATAAATCCCACACAATGTTGAAGGTTGTGAAGCTAAAGGCAAAGATGATACATATGGAAACCTGGTGGTGAATGGGGGTGGCATCTCTGCTTCATGATGACTGTCCTGAGTCTTGTTAACCCTAGGTTTACCTTCATAAATATGAGTGTTAGTTTCCAGCATATATTCATGGATATCATTTGGGGTGAGCTCAATGTTACAAAGTTCACCATTCAACATTGACAATTCACAATTATCCTAGCTTTGTTGCAACCTTTCCTTGTTCCAGAGTTGCATTGTATGAGTTTTGGGCAGTGTTCAGATAATTGTTTTAGGGTGATAGCACATCTTGTGATTTTATTAGTAGATCATTTAGTTTAGGAATTCGACATTTTTTTTTAGTAGCAAAGGATGGTATATTTGGATACCCATTGGAGAGATAGGCTTATGGTCCAAATTTAAGGTGAATTTTTGGTGAAATTCCATTTTTAGATTTTTTTTAGAATTTTCTATTTTTAGAACATAGTTGGAACAACATAAAAGTTATATTTCCAATGACCCATTTTGGAGATTAGCCCATGGTTTAGGTTTCATCCAGATCTGAGACTGAGTTTTGGTTATGTTTTTGGGCAGTCTATTTTCAGTAGGTGGAAGATATTTTAGGCAGGGTGATTACATGTATTTGAGTTGTATCTATAGCAGGCAGGGTGACTCAACTGCACCTTGTCTAGGCCAAAATGTCACTTTATTTATAAATAGAAACTAAATGTTATATATTTTCAGAAGAAGAAAAATGGGCAATGGGAAATGTAAAAATTGGGATATAATAATATATCTAAGGTAAATATGAACTCAAATTTCCAACACTCAAAAGAGATTGTAAACAAGAATTTGGTTCTCCAACATGACTTGTCTTGTGAGGGAAATATCCTTATAGAATAGCAAATAGGGTTATGCTTTGCATGCAGATATGACCAAGAGAAAATCTACTTTCTACCTTCGTCCCCAAACTTAAATCCTATTTCTTTCAGTAAAACATGGCTAGATCAACCTACCTCATTCTAGGTGTTTGATGTCGATCCCTTGTCGCACTTGACCACTTGTTTGCAGTTCTCCTTTCCAACGGTGACCTGCATACAAGACAAGCAACAACTACACATCCATTTTACCTATAGACTAATAGGTTAGAGATTCAAACATGTACTCAACAAACTATGAATAACTCATGAATTGGGACGAGAAAAGCATTTTCTTTATCACTTTGAATGAGTCAACTTACAGAAGTTGAGATTGGCACCACTCCACGATCCTGATCATGGGATCCTCTTCAACTTTCCTCCAACTTGTTTGCTTTGTCTCTCTTCTGGCACAAGGATGGCTAAAGGGTTGCGACAATGGGAATATGCAAATGGGCATAGTTTCTTTGCTATATTTTTTCCTCTTCCAAATGGGACCCCTAGCCCTTCTTTTATAGGTTATAAGAAGCTAGGTATTTGGATGAACCCTCGGCCATGCATGGCCGGGAGTTTTAGTTAACTCACCCAGAGCTATGTGTTCCATCCTAAACTTTCCTTTTTTTCATGCTTTTTTCTGTCCACGCATGCCTTTTGAGGTCAGCTAGCATGTACACACATGCAGTAATGGAGTAGGGCACGTGGGCCTTTATAAAAGAGGATTTTTAAAGAGTTGTTCAGTAGTGCTTTGGCAAAGAAGGGATCTGAGATGGCCTGATGCCAAGTGAGAATGCATGGTGAAATTTAGGGATATAACATATGCCCCCTACTGTGTGATGTTAGAAGAGCACCTGATGGCCGAAATACATTACCAATATTTACTGATGTGCCGAACGATTGAGCCCAAGGATCAGGAACCAGGAGGTGTCGTCTGCAAAATAAAAAATGTCACACCGAGGCAAGCATACCCGTGCTCGGGATAAAATAGAATCATGGCTACCAATCAAATAAACTATATATCCATGTCTTATAATTATCTAAAGAGTATCCACGAACAATACATAGCGGAGCTACATCTCGAAATCGAAAATATATACATATAGAGTATCCATCTTCTAGAAGTTGATACAGCCTGATGGTTGGAGATGAGATCTACAGAGCTCGAGAAACAAATTCAAAATCCTCAAAACTTGGTTAGGAGTGTAATATGAGTGTACGAATTCACTACCCAGAGGTCTTCGATGACTCATCGGTCATGGACTAGAGAATCTTGATGATCAGACTGAAGGCTTCATTGATTTTGAAAAAACACTTGGTTTGACGTTCAAGATTGTTGAGTATGAGGACAAGAGAAAAATTGCAAAGGGGCCGACTCAGGATTGGTAGAAACTTCCCTTGGACAACAACATGACAAATGATGAGACTTAGGTAGCATGGCATTAATCATAAGTTTACGAAGCAGGAGGCAACGCAAACTCTCCATATGTTTGGAAGGATAACCAAACGGAGGAGGACACAACTTCTATGTATCGAGAGAAACTTCCTAAGGTCGTACTACATCCCAAAGCTTGACGAACAAATAGAAAGATGTGCTTTATCCAAGGGAGACTCGTTATTCTGTCAATAAAGAAAATACTTTTCCCTTCCTCTTTTTGGGGTATATTTGATTTTTTTTGTCCTTTTCAATAATTTTGGGAAAAATAATAAAGGAATGTTATGTTACAATGGAGGAACGAGTGTTACAAACATACAAGTTCAAGGCACAAGGACAAGACTGATGTTGTTAATGATGATACTCAGGAAAAATCCTCCGGGGGCCAAGGGTGTTAAATCGTAGAAGCTAACTATTACAAGGCTGGCGTATAAGATATGCAAATGTGGTTAACAAAACACACAATGGTAACGTCCTTTGATGTAAGTTTAATGAGCCCAGAGAAGGTAAGCTCAGTGGTTTTTCATATTTAGAGAGTCTGAAAAAATGTAAAAGGAGACTCCATTCAGGTACCTTTTTCGAAGATAGTCTAGTCGATTCGAAAAAGGGGTAAACTAGCACCGACAATACGTCTATTCAAAACCATTTTAACGAGTGTGACAAGGACAAGATCACTCGGCCATTTTTTCATTTTTAAGGAGTCTGAAAAAAGATTAACTATGGAATCCGTCAGGAATGTTCTTCTGGACCAATTTAACGAGTGTGAAAGAGTAAGGTCACTCGACGATATTTTCAATTTTAGGGAGTCTGAAAAGATCTTAACTATGGACTCTGTGGGGGTTCCTTCTTTGTAAGTTTAGTTTCTTAGGCCGGAAAAAGGGATAAAATTATACCTGAGAGTGCTCTTCTATAGAGATGAAGTTCCATAGAGTATACCTTTGTTCGTACAATTGACCGTCCGGACCGAAAAAGGGGTAAACTACCGCTAGACAGACGTGACTTCAAATTTCATTTTAACGAGCATGAAAGGCCACAAGATCACTCGACAATCTTTTCATATTTAGAGGATCTAAAAAGGGATTAAAAGAAGACTCGTTATTTTTTGGGAGTCCTGAGGGTGAGGTCAAGAGAAAAGAAGAATCATGCAAATGAGGCTCAAACTCGGATTTAGGAAAAACTTCAAGGACTCCCAAGCCTACAGTGTTTTAGAGACAGCATGAATACCATAATGTAACTAGGATCTACCTAGGGAATCCATGTTCCAGTAAGATCTACCACCAATATGCGACACTTCTAAAGTAGGGATGATGGTTCTGTGTCACAACCTGATGGGATCGATCCTATGGCAAAGGAAAAAAGACAACGAGATTCAAAAATTAGGGTAGATACCTAACCTATATGCTCAAGTTGATCGTCGGAAAAAAATTTCATGGACCATCGAAAATTACTCAAAACTCCCAAAAACTGTCCCAAGACCCGACCAAATCCCTCCGATGGAACTCCTGAATCACTCTAAATTGTTTTTGGTATAAACAAAATGATAAGGGAGGCCAAAAAGTCTATAAATAGAAGCTGGCAGCTCATTATCACCATTGCTGATTTGGAAATTGACTCTAGAGCCAAAAGACCCCCTTTGATAAAAGTGGTGATTTTGGGAGCTATAGTGGACGAAACGAACTTTTTTCTGGACCAAGTAAGTACAAACTCCCCTATCTAGCTCTTCAATTCTTTATTTTTTCTTTGCATTTCATTTTTTGGGTGGGCGGCGACCTTTAAAAGGTCATCCCTAGGTCCATGAGAGCTATCTCTGGACAGGCCGCATGTATACTCGGGTAGAGTAAAACTTGCCTACATGTACACACGAATGTCACCTAGATAGCACACGTGGACCTCACTTTCTAGAAAAAAAACAAAAATCACTCACCCACCCCCCCTGAACCTTGTTTTTTTGGTAGGATGTATGTCCACTGGAGGGAAAGGGAGCATGAAGAAGTTGGTGAGTTGGTTGCGGAAGATCCGAATGTTGTGGTCACGTTAATGCAATGTGGTTTGTTAAAGTTATTCCTATGTCCTTTTATGTGAGTTAAACCAAGGCTACTAAATGCCTTGGTTTACTATTGGCACCCTGATGCAGAGGCTTTCATGCTAGAGGGGAAATCACTAGTGCCCACCACCGAGGATATCTACTTTTTGACTGGCCTCTCAAGGAGAGGGGAACCAGTCAATTTCAGGACATTTCCATTGGGGCCGCATAACATAGCGGAACTGATAGCCCTGTATTGTGAGGTTGGGATAGACCGTTTGAGCTCCCAGGTGCCTATAAGAAAGATCACTAACCTATCGCTGCAAGCGATAGTATTTCTCATTGGGTGGATTACTGGTTCAACAACCTTGCATTAGGCGTCCTGCGCACAGATGAACTTTGTTTTCCAGTGCTTGAATGCACAAATTTTCGACTGGAGTACTACACCGCTGGAGTGTATGAAGAGGCAATTGCCAGATTTCCATCAGTGGACACAGAGGAACTTCGGGTTCGGGACTATTTTGTGTTCATTATTTTTCGAGAGAGTTTTGAGTTTTAGTCCTCGGGTAGTGGTACGAGGACATCTGCCACTTTTCCTACTATGTGTAGATGGGCAGTATTACTGCTGTGACAAGGTGGTGGAAGGACCAATGAGTCCTTCGATGATGAGTTTTTTGCATGGCTGTCACAACAGATCCCAGTTATAGAGGACTACCCCTATGCTAGGAATGATTTTTCGAGAGACCCGAAGATACCAGTACCTCCTGGTGAGGTGCGAGGGGAGATGGGTAAGTCTCCACCTTTGTAGTTTTTTTGTTGTATATGTAATTTTAATATATTTTTGTTATATATATCATTTTTTTTTATGCCAAAGTATTTGACGGATATATGTTCATTGTGTGCAGACGTGGGACCAGTGCGACCCGCTGACTATGCAAGGAACAGGCATCATCCTCAATCAGGGGCTGCACCTGTTGCTACTAGGGGACTAGCAGTAGTAGGATATCTTCCAGCTGGGGAGGCTGAGAGGGTACTGAGATGGGTTGAGTGTAACTTCACTACGCTAACTCGCATGGTCCCGATGGAAGAGATTGAGGACCTGCCACTATCTATGCAGCCTCATGTAGTGGGGGCACCACGGACGTGGTGCCCCACTACATTTGGTTGTTTCGATGCTTAGCCAATTTTTTGGACCAGTATAAGAGGGCCCACAAGCCCTGACTTTAGCTAGACATTTTTACGTGCCACAAGCACTACTTGTATATATTTTTTGAGGGCATAATCCATGTGACTCATTATCGGTCCTATTTTTTGAGACACTTGCATCCATCTATGTACTCTAGTTACTTTATGATATTATATATGGTTTTTCGGTCTTTTGTGTCTTATGGATCATGTGTGAAAAAATGTATTTACATTCTTATGTCAATGTTATTTCATATGTGTGCAAGATTCCAATCTAAAATTTGATTAGCTAGAGTATCTGTAACTTGATTTAACCTCCTAAGAACATGAAAATATGTAATATAATCAAAGTTTCGTTATAAGAGACATACCTTAAGGAATCGTTGGTGTAAAGTTGGATCATGAACCCGGTACACTCTATTTAACTGAGACACAACCAATTGAGCATCGAGATAGACCCAAAGATGAGAAATACCCAATGACAAAGCATCACAAAGTAACTCAATAACTGCGCTATACTCGACAACATTATTTGTGGTGTCACCTAAGCATATCCCTCCGGAAGATAATAACTAGCCTTGAGGTGTAAATATTACCCAAGTTGTGAAGGCAAGCCTCCGAGTGTGTTGAATAGCACCATCTTCATACCCAACAAACACCTCAGAATTACTTGACATCTACCACAATGACGAAATATAGTATCAATGACACGTCCATAATACTAAAAGAAACTAAAAAGTAATAGTACAAAGACTATACATATATTACAAAAGGTTACCCATAGTGATCTACCTATGAGTAATAGTTCTTGAGGTAGAGCCCATTTCTACGCTTTGCCAAAGCATTCCCTTCAAAATCAACCAGACGCTAAGTGCCCTTTTTTAAAACCTATTTTATGATGAAGGGTCTGAACCACATGGGTTTGAAGTTTCCTGCCCCCAGGGGGTCCTTATCTTGGTCGTAGACCAGGATAAGGTTGCCTTCATAGAAAACCCGATGAATGGACCTATCATACTGACACTTGACCTTATTTTTTTGAGCCTCGTTGGTCAGGGCCACATCACGATGCTTCTCAAGGTATACTAATCGTTCTTCAAGTCGAGAAGTGTTGGGCAATAATTGTACTGCCAACTTTAGAGACGGGATCTGACATTCGATGGGAAAGACTGCCTCCAGCCTGTAAACGAGTTGAAAAGGTGAGAAACTGGTGGCAGGCTTAATAGATGTTCAATAAGCCCATAATGTCAAGTATAACATCAAATGGCAATTTGACTTGGCTGAGTTGATAGTTTGTTGTAGAATAATATTAAGAGTTTTGTTTACAGCTTCCACCTGCCCATTTTCTTGGGGGTAGTAGGGTGATGAATGTTCTTGCCGTAACCCAATATTTTATGTTAACTCAATCATCATTTGGTTCTGAAAGTGATTGCCATGGTCAGTGACAATCTCCCTCAAGATGTCGAACCTTGCTATTACCTGATTGAATAAAAAGAGAGTTGCAGTCTCTCCATCATCTTTAAACGTTGGCATAGCTTTGACCCACTTTGTGAATTAGTCTACAGCTACGATGATATAGCGGTTCCCCCTTGCTAAAGGAGGGTTGCAAGTAGTGTAATCAATCCCCCACTTGGTGAAGGGACCAACGGTGATGACAGGAAACATAGGAGTGGGATGCGCCCTCATCTTCCGAGAGACGATTTGGCACAAATGGCACTTCTTGACCGATTTGATACAATCTTTGATAAGTGTCGGCCATAAGTAACCTGCTCGTAGAATCTTTTGGGTTGTTTCCAACCCAGAAAAATGACCACCACAGGCTCCAATATGGCAATTGTTAAGCACGATAACTACTTCCTCATGAGTGAGGCATCGGTGTAGGATGCAGTCTACACCTCTCTGATACAATGTATCATCGATCATGACATAATTCTTATCCTGATGGCATATGCGTCGACGCTCATCATGAGAAGCAGTGGTTGGGAACTTCAAAGTCTAGAGATAGATAAGTATATCTCCATACCAGGGGTCTGAAGATGTGATAAAAAACATATCTCCCCGGATAGGCGATTCTTCAGGCACAATGTCACCTAACTCAATCAGAAGTTCTGAAATGAGTTCTGCGAAGACGAGTGACTTTTTGGACTTTACTGAAATGAAGTCTAAGTAAAAATCCTGGAGTATGACTATCCACCTACTGATTTTTTTGCCTATTACTCGTCATGTCAACATGTACTGGAATGGATTCATGACAGCAATGACGATGGTATTTCGAAACATAACATAATGACGGAACCGTTGAACAGCATGAACTTTTTCCAAAGCAATTTTTTCGATATGAGAATAATTGAGCTCTGGTCCTATGAGGCCTCAGCTCAGGTAGTAGATCATGTATTATGAGAACAAGTCATCTTCCTGAACTAAAACCATGCCAATGGTTGATTCTGTTGTAGCCAAATATAATAAGAAATCTTTGTTATAGTTGGGTGGCAGGAGCAGAGGGGTAGTTGTGAGGGAATGTTTTAATGTGTCGAAAGAGCGTTGAGCAGCATCGTCCTAATAAAAAGGCACGTCTTTATTCAGTAAGTGCATAAAGCCCTTGGTAATCTCGAAATAGTTGGCGATGAAGCATCGTAAAAAGTTCTCCTTGCCTTGTAGACTTTGAAGTTGAAGGATTGTGCGTGGGGGGGGCAACTGGATTATGGCCTCCACCTTGAGAGGATCGACCATGATCCCTAATGTGGATATGATGAAACCTAGCAAACGTCCTAGCGTTACGCAGAAACTGCACTTATTTGGATTCAAGCGAATTCGAAAGTAGCGACAACATTCAAAGATAAGTCGAAGGTGTGTGGGATGATCTGTTCTCTTGCGAGATTGCGATGCTAAATCATCTAGATAGGCCTTGACTATATTCTTGAGGTCATGGAAAGTGAAAGACATGGCCCACTAAAAGGTTGCTCCAGCATTTTTAAGACCAAAAGGTATTTTATGATATGCGAATGTACCCCAAGGACAAATGAATTTTGTTTTGTGTTGGTCTTTGGGTTTGATTTGTATTTGATTATATCTCGAAAAACCATCCATGAAAGAAAAGGCTTCGCAACCAGCACATTCATCAATGATCTGGTCGATGAATGGTGTTTGAAAATTATCTTTGGGACAAGCCTTGTTCAAATCATGAAAATCGGTACATACACGAATCGTGCCTTGTTTTTTATTGACCGAAACAGGATTTGACACCCATTGAGTCAAATGGATAGGATAGATAAAACCTGCCTTTAGCAATTTATCAACCTCAACCTTAATGGCTGCTACTTTCTTAGGATTAACTGGACAAATTTTATGCCAAACAAGCTTGGCATCAGGATACGTTGTGATCTCATGTTCAACTATTTTTTGATCGATACCTGGAATTTCCTCATAAGACCAGGCAAAACCGTCGCGAAATTCCTTGAAAAGATTTGTGTATATTTTAATCTATTCAGGGGAGAAATCCGCTCCGACGAAAACATTCTCCATGATGTCAGGGTTTCGCGAGATATTGATCAGTACAATTTCAGTGATAGTTTCCATATTTCCCTTAGCATAAATTTCGTGTGTAGCTAAGAGATTAATAGGGCATGACTGATCTCCCGGCATGGTCACGATGAATTCTCCTTCTTCGATTCGGCTTAACTCTGGGAGAAAATATGATCTGTGATGAAGATCTTCCCAAGGTTTGTCCAGACTAGTCATTTCTTCAATTACTGCTTCATTAGAAGGCAAGACTAAGTCTAACGAATCGGTGTTAGCGAGAGAACCCTGAGCCCAAATAGGCTCGAGAAGTGGATCTAACTCTTGTGTAGGAGTCGGATTAGTGTGGGATGAAGTTTGCTAGACTAATGAGTACGCTACTTCAGCTGCAGACAAGGGCATGGACATGCCCAGATGCCTTGTCCCATCCATCGTGGTCAATGGGGAAGGAAGTATCCATGGATCCTCGAAGTAATTCATGTGGAACGATGAAACTTGAAAAATATCAACCTTATGGTGATTGGATATAAATTTGATATCACCATGAGGGGGTGGGTAATCGAAGGTACCCATCAAGGATGGGCACAAAACAATTCCTATGTTGATGACACCTGGTTGAGGATTATCAATCATTGGGACCGTGGATGCCCCCTAAGCTGGGTCAGGTCTAGAGAAAGACAATTGATCGATGGTCACTATCCGACCCTCGTGTGGAAACAACAAAACCTGGAAAACTGTAGCAACCACAGCTTGCATAGCATAAGTCCAACTCCTTCCTAACAAGAGGTTATAGTCAAGGGGAGCATCGATTACCTTTAATTCAACACACACAGTCTTCCCTCCTAACTACATGTGGAAAGAAGGAACGATGCCATGTGGTCGAAACGAACGACCATCGAAAGCGATGAGGAGATTAGGTGACAAATACAAAATGAGTTGGCCAATGGCCTTCCAACATGCCAATGACATAACGCATGTCGAGGCACCCTCATCAACCACCGTGCGAAAAATATTCCGAGTAAAATTTTTCATGGGATAAACCACTACTATCTGAAATGCTATGTGGTAAGGCAGACGAGGTTTTAAGTCAGTTGTATCCAACATGATTGTACCCAGATTACAAGTCTTAGTAGAGCCTAAAGTGGTTAACAAGGATTTCCTCTGAGAAGGGAAGCTTTGGAGGACCTCCAAAGTGGACATCGCACAAGGGGTTTGTGATAAATCTTCCACCAAAGAGTAGTTCTGGGTGGCCCTTGCGTTTGGGTTATGAGAAGAGTTTTTAAATGCACCTTTTGGAATGTGTGTCATTGTTTCACCCAATGTATTTTCAATCTGTAGAGGAAGAGAGGGGAGTTCAGCTTCTTTACCTTTCTCAGAAGTTCTTGGTTTACTATAGTCATGTGCTCTAGTTGATATAAAAGCATCACCCCTCACCATGTATACGTTCACAGATGCGGGGTTGTTCACAAGCGGAGGGGGCTCTTGGCTACCCCCTTCTGTGCTTGCCGAGGCTTGGGTTAGATTTTTCCCATGCTAAAATGGATTAGTCAACATAGCAGGTTGTTGCTGCGTCACAAACTTTTGGGCCTTTGCAAGCCGAGGAAACAGAAGGGTCGGGTGGTCTTCTACACACAAGTTGCATGGATACCTCACCTTCTGTTTCTCAGTGTTTTCTGCAACAACATTATCAGTAGGTTTTTTATCCCCCTTACCCTTCTTTCTTTCGTTGTTTTTTATTCCCTTCAGGCTGTTGGGTGGCCTTTGGGTTAGTCAACTGCACTGTGTGTACCTCCGATGTTTTGGTAGGGGGAGCATCCAAGGCAGTAGTTTGGCTGGCCGCTGTGTGTTGTATAGATAATTGTTGCAACTGCTTCGTCAATTGCTTAGTGGGCTTTGTTTGTGTTGAACCAACAATGCCATCGGCATGTGGTCCAACTCTCTATCTATTTTTATCCAGTATTAAATGTGGCGCATCTGGCAAGATGTTGTATAATAAACTGGAGTGAGAATATATGATCTCAAACTATTGATCCCTCATGATGGCATCTTCTTCGGAGAAAACTCCTAACGTCGTGATGTCTTTGGATAACTGCGAGACCAAAGAATTAAGGAACCACTCAAGAAGGAATGATGGTGGGACTGACACCTTGATTAAACTCTTCTAGCGTCTCCATTATTGGTTGAGATCAGAGATATGGTCCTTTGTTGTCTGTTTGAAGTTGGCGAGAAACTTTGTGCCAGTGTCGTATCTCACAGGTAACTGGAAATGGTTCAGGAAATCCATCTCCAGTTCATCGAAGGAAGAGTATCTTGAGAAATCGAGCTCAATGTACCATTTCGCGGCACTCCTAATGAGAGTATGTTGAAACAATCACAATTGTACGAAGTCATATTTTAATGAGTTAGATGAGCACCAAAGATGGAAGGTAGTCATGTGATCACCTGGATCTTCGTTAGGCTTGGATTCGAACTTTGGAATGTCTGAAGGCAACTTCGTTGGCATAGAAGGCCAACGCGGATCATGACAAATGGGATCACTCAACAACCTTGTCAAATCTGGCAAGTGAACAGTTACCAAGAAAGGTAGTTTGGGTTGTTGGTGATAACCTGGGAAAAAGGGGCCTGGAGTTTGACTGGCACTAGGTTGCCAGGAAAAGTTTGGCTGCTAGCCCGGATTCTGGTAGAAACCAGGGCCCTGTCCAGCGTATGAATTTTGCATATGTGGAGACATCATCGACTGATTTCCCAAATAGGACATAGATGGTTGGGCATGCATTATATTTGAAGGACTCTGGGAAGGGTTTCCCCATGTTGGTCCCATGGGGATGGGCATAGTAGTTTGTCCGGGGTTCCATTGATTGTGGAAAGAATTACCCCATATCGGCATTCTGGATGAGAGACCGTATCCCTGCCCAGAATTCCAAGGTTCTGATGTGGAAGAAGTTCCTAGGTTTTTCCCATGTGCAGGAATAGTACCCTGCATAGGAATAGATTGTCCAAAACTAGGATTGCCCCCAGTCGAGAAAGCGGTTGAAGAGAAGGCATTGTTTCCAAACATTCCGGCCAAAGAAAATGGTGTCAAACCTACTGACATGTTATGTGAAGGTGGTCCTTGACTCCCCACTCCAAATAAACTATGGTATATAGGTTGCCCGACGAACTGTTGATGCCAGCCACCAAGTGAAGGGGATGAAGGAGGGATATGACCTCCTCTGTAAGGGAAAGCATTAAAAGGAGTAGGAGTGCCCCCTATGTGACCTTGCAGAGGAGAACTAGAGCTCCCTGCCCCCAGACCTTAAGTCTATAAAGTGGAGTAGGAAAGTACAGGACTTTTACCCGAACTAGGCATCCCGTATGAGAACGGAGGGCCTGTCGCACTTGGTTTGAAAGGGGTTATGGTCGCCGCCAAAGATGGGATTGGACCACTATGCGATGTAGAAGTGGTCAAGACCATGGTGGCTCGGACCAATGACGGTGGGTTAGGAGGTGAAAACTCTCCTGTGGTGACAACCGTAGTGGGAATGGAAGAATTCCCAGAGGGAGTAACAACATTTGTTTCCATTGTTGTGTGAAACACTGTCTAGCGCTCATAAAATTGGATTGGTACGATGAAAGGTGCCAAGAATTCAGTGGTTGGGGTTTCAACTGGGCCAAGAGCATGTGCTTCAAGGTCCAAAATGGTTTATTCCTCTGAGTGTTGGTTGGGCACAATTTCTTGTAACATGGTCGCTTCAAAAGACCCTTGTTGGTCTAGCTCTCACCTCAATGGTGGCAGGGGTGGCTCCAGTGTAACCGGCGACAAGCCAAGAAGCCTTCATGACCGGTGGAGCTCATGATCCTCCACTGTGTGAGAAGATCATAGACACTCTAAGGTAGTTTAAACCCTCAAAATTAACACACACTAAATAAATCCCTAGAAGATAAGACAGACAAACACTAAATTAATTTTAAGAACAGTTACAACAACTAACACTAGAGAAACTTACTGGTGCAAGTGCAACTCGAACATGGAAGAACCCTCTGGGTATACTTTGTAAAGAATGGCCCGATGTTTTTCCTAGGTACCGTGGTATACCCACACAGTCACCTGTGTATGTCGCTAAAATAGATAGGCAACTAGGTTTCCAACGTGCAAATAATCACTAGGCGGGTACAGTCAAAAGTCGGGTAGACCACAATGAACAGGGTATCGAGCTCGAAACCTGTCAAGGGCATCGAAAGAAAGTGGCCAAGAATACAAATGAGGACCTCAAATGGATTCGAGACCCATGAAGCCCCGTGGAAAATGCAATCAAAGGAATCCCAAAACAAGCCCTCTATATGTGTTCTCCACTACGATTGGTCCAGCTTTGGAGGGGTTATCTCTGTTACCTTTACTCACACGACCTCATGTTTATCCCCTGTGTTAGAGGGGGGTCTTGGATAAATTTCATGAAAATGGACTTAGACACTCCCTAACTCAGACTCCAATTTTTGATTTTGAATGGCCTTGAAGAGTTTCCTCTCCAACCTAATCCAAGGCCCTAATCCTGAACTAGTTGGTGAACCCTACAAACATAAAAGTCTAGTAGATTTTAAATTTAGCGTTAATTTTATGGCTTTGTCTTATGTCAAGGGGTATGAAAGTGAAACTAATGATGTGTAAAATATGAAAGAAAAAAATGAATAAAAAAGTTGGAAACAAAAGTTTTACTTAATGCAAAATTTCAACAACTTTTCAAAATAAATATTTTTTAATTTTCTAATATTTTGGACAGCAAACTCAAAAGAAATTTCACTTGACTACAAGCTACTCATGATCTAAGTAAACTACAAAAAATTATGAAATAAATGACTTTTCCCTGGTTAATAATGCAGAAACACACTCTTCAACCAAACAAGAAAATGAAAAGAGATTTTTTTTTTTATTTAAATGCTTGATAAAGCAAAAAAGGAAAAATACCAACAAGAAAAAACCAAGAAAAAAAATTCTGGCCTAATCACAGATCGCAAAGAATCAGATAAAAAATCACACTCTAGCAATTTTTACAAAATTACTCTCACACTTGTCTAAAAACCATAAAAAATTATTTTTTATGACAACTTTTAAATGAGAAAAAGCAAGCTAAGGGTAAGACTAGTCCCTAAGATACTGACTGCTAAGACAGAGATTCAAATACCTGAGAGGTATAACTCTCATCAAGGGAAAGGATGACTACCTTACCCCCAACAAAAACTATCCTGCCCAAGTATGCTACTGATAATCCAACAAAAATCATGCGAATGTGAGTTGTATAGAGCCAAAGATCATGTACACGTGGGCTGACCTTGTACAGGCTGCGTGTATATCTAAACTTTGAGAAAAAACAACAACAGATAGCCTAGACCAGGAAGAGACCACTGATATTGATAACCAGGATATCCTGAAGGCCTGGACACTCTTTTTAATAGAAAAATCAAACCAAGAAAGGGAAAATCATAAAGCAAGAACAATCTGAGATAAGACTGCAAACAACCAAGACTCGGACAAAATTCCATAAAACCCGAGAATGTTTGATTCTGACAGGAAAGAGGATGACTGCCTCAAAAATTCTCTGCACTCTACACGCTACTGCTACTTCCTCAGCTAGCATTCACACGCGGGTTGTAAGAGAATAGGGTGTGGGTACATGCATGCAGACCTTATGCAGGCTGCGTGTACCTCTGTGGGTCCCGAAAAACACAGTCAAGAAAATAAAAAAGAAATTTGGTATGGTAAACTAGACTCTCTGCTAGCTCAAACCTTACAGAAACTAAAAAAAAAAAACAGGCAAGAAAAACCAGTCTTTTAAACTACCCAAAAACACATAAAATTCCTAAGAACCCTAGAGATCTCCCAAGTATGGTCGTCAATTATTTTGTGAGGGAAATCTCCTTACGGACTAGCAAATAGGGTTATTCTTTGGATGCAAATATGACCAAGAGAAAATCTACTTTCTACCTTTGTCCCCAAACTTAAATCCTATTTCTTTTAGCAAAACATGGCTAGATCAACCTACCTCATTCCAGGTGTTTGATGTCGATCCCTTGTTGCACTTGACCACTTGTTTGTAGTTATCCTTTCCAATGCTGAACTGCATACAAGGAAAGAAACAATTACACATGCATTTTACCTATATACTAACAGGTTAGAGATTCAAACATGTACTCAACAAACTATGAATAATTGATTAATTGAGATGGGAAAATCATTTTATTTATTACTTTGAATGAGTCAACTTACAAAAAATGAGACCGGCCACTGCTCTGCGAACCTGATCTTGGGATCCTCTTCAACTGTCCTCCAACTTCTTTTCTTTGTCTCTCTTCTATCATAAGGATGGCTAAAGGGTTGGGACAATGGGAATATGCAAATGGGCAGAGTTTCTTTGCTATAATTTTTCCTCTTCCAAATGGGACCCCTAGCCCTTCTTTTATAGGTTAGAAGAAGATAGGTATTTGGATGAACCCTCAACCATGCATGGTCGGGAGTTTCAATTAACTCACCCAAAGCTATGTGTTTCGTCGACAACTTTCCTTTTTTTCGTGCTTTTGTCAGTCCACGCAGGTTGTTTAAGGTCAGCTAGCATGTACACACATGTAGTAATGGAGTAGGGCACGTGGGCCTTTATAAAAGAGGATTTTTAAAGAGTTGTTCAACAATGCTTTGGCAAAGAAGGGATCTGAGATGGCCTAATGCCAGGTGAGCATGTATGGTGCAATTTAGGGTTATAACAACTTGTTTTGCTATCAATATCTTTTACGTTATGGCGTGACCTCTTCCCAAAAAATTCCCATCTTTCTTACTGGTTATATTCATGTCTAAGTCTTTGCTTTTATATTCAAATTTTGGAGAATTCTAAAGAGATTCAACTAACATCCAAAGAAACTCACTTACCAAAGGTCATTTTACATCATACAAGGTTGATTCTAAGGATTTAATATTTGTTGGACATAAGTGGGATTCATCTGAGGGTTGTACTCCAAACACTATTAGGACACAACAAGAAGCCAAAGGCCTTACCAAGTCTTTAGAAAAAGCTATGAAAATATTTGTGTGGAAGAAAATACTCCAATGGTTGGATACATGCATGCAAACACCAATGGGACACTATGCAAAAACCAGTAGGTTGCTTCCCTGCTCAGGGAAATAAAACAATTTCAACTGTAGCATCATATCATCAGAACATGTTTTTATCCTTGTTTTATTTATTTGTAGTTTCAATTGGCTGTAAATTTCCCATTGAAATAAAACATACACATGGTTTACCTTCCCTTGGGGAAAATGGTATGAAAGTTACTATTCTGGTGAGGTCAAGGTACTTAAAAGAAGCTACAAGATGAGTAAACAACAAATAAAATGAACAAGATAACTCCCCAAATCAGCACTAAGTTGAGTTATTCTTAGTACTAAAGTTAAAAAGTATCTTTTAGGCCACTACAAGAAATGAACATGGTCTACTACAAGAACTACTTGTACACTCCCGAAGAGGGCTATCATAACTGTTGTTGATACCTTATAGATTTGAAATTTATCCTTTATTTCTATCATATTGTTATTCATATACATGTAGTTGCAAATTGGGTTTGCATCCTGTAGTAAAAGGATGAAACTTTAGCATAGGAATGATGTGATATGAAACATCATAGTCTATAAAAAATTTCATGCTTTTAACTTTGAACTCTTCTCTTTCCATTGGACACAAATCTGCTAACCCTCCTGATAGATATAAGGCACACTCAAAAAAAAATTCAGGGACATAAACCTCAAACTATTTGACATATATTTTATGAGTCAATAAAGCTAAAAAAATGTGGACTTTGCAGCCTTGGACTAGAATTGGAATTTTTTTTGCAACCTATTCATTTTCAGGGGTGAAGTTAGTGGCCAACCTATAGCATGAACATGACCGAGTTGAAGTGGAGAAGAGACTACAGACCTGAACTATAATATTTTATCTTTTTTTTTCATTCCAAGGTCATTAATTCTTTTTAGAGTGTGGTATGAAAATTTTGGCCATTTATGTATTTAGTATTCACTATTATAGTTCATTTATTGAACTAATTGCCCTATCCTGGTTATGTCTATGAATATGATGATCATTTTGTGGCATTTATTACTAGCACATCTATGCATTGTGGTTCATCATGCCATAGCTGAAATGCTCTAGGATGATTTAAGTCAAGAATGCAATGTAGAGTCGTGTACATTGAGGATCATATTGGGGTCCATGCTAGTCACATGGAATGCCTAGCTAATGGAAATTGGTAGCTACCTGTTTATATATATATACATATATATGAGGGTGTAGGCTCTAACCTTAAGTGTGCATGTAACTGATATTATGGTTATATTTGTTACTAGGCTTTGCCACATAGGGGTCAATGTGAAATTCCACCTTGGTTGAAAGGAGCCATGCCATTGGGCACAACTTTAGCTGGTAGTGTATTGCCTACCATGGTACTAGACTCAAAGGCCTAAAGTTAGTTGTCTTGTGCCTGTGTTAAATGATGGGATGTGGAGTCATGTTGAATTACTTAATTGTTTGATGGGCTAATGATGAAGACAATGTCATTGAGCTTTTGGGTAGGGTCTCCATTGGGCAGTTATTCCAAAGTATTTTCTAATGGTGAGCTTATACCTTAGGTTTTTCTCCTAGAGATTTTTCTTTATCTGTATGTTAGATTTCTTATGATTCATTGGTCAGAGCTACTTCGGTGACTTCCTTACTTTGTGCTCCCACTAGTGACTAATTCATGGTTTGATTAGTCCACCAACATGCAACAGTGTCAAACAAAGGATCCATAACTTTTAGCAGGACTTGATTTTTTCATTTATCAATTTCCTCTCAGTATTCAAATTATTCATTTTGGGGGTAGTGATGGATAAATTGCAACAACAATATCATATATAATAATAATAATAATAATCCATTTTTGAGGTCACGGCCAAGCCAGACACCAAATTGGTGTATGATACCCCCTTGTTTGTTGAACAAGGGACCCCCTCTGTGTAGCGATTTGACTTCTAAAGTCTACAGATGTATACATACCCTAACCCCCTCTGGATTTGAACCTGTGACCTCCCAGGAGAAAACACATGTTCTTAACCATTTGATAAAGGTATGCATTTTCAAGTTATGAAGGTGACTTTAGCTATGCTATAATAAACATTATTGGTTTTCCTAATATTTCTAGTAGTTCATCATTTAGAGTACTTACTACTAACTATAGATTGTTTTATAGAGAAACATTATTTTCTTGCAATTCATGATGTTGGAAATGCCTTCTGCAACATCTTTACTTGGGAGTGCTTTATGGTTTACTAGGCATGAAAGTTGTATTAGTGGATGAATTTGCAACCTTCATAACTGGATATATTTTCCCGTGTGCCATTTTTCCCCATTATTTTGCATTGTGATGGTTTTCATATTTTTCAATATCCTATGTCAAGGCTTTTGTGTCCACTTAGTTGAAGAACATTTAATTTGGTAAACATTTCTTATTCTTAAAATAGGTTAAAGCTAGTTTTAGTTATCAGGAATTTTATATTCCTTTTGGTGATCTGTGGGGTGTATGGATCTTCTTTTGATTTTCCATAATCTCAGCTTCAACTTTGAAGTTGAGATTTGGAAATTGTAAAGTGATCATAGAATTTCATTGTTTAGTCATATGGGGTCATCTGATTCCATAGGTTGATAAATGATATTTAGTACAAACTGTTTGCGTGAAATTTTTTAGTCTGTTCTATTTTTTTCTTTACAAAAACAGTTACTTTCTATTACATTTGGAAAAAAAACTTGGCTTTACCTGGAGGCAGAATTTACAGCATGACCATTGTTTCCAAAAAACAGAGCATATACTATGAAGTCTAAGATGTCCATATTTTATATCTAGCACTTGGATAGGGAACTACTTCCACAAATTGTCTCAAATGGATACCTATGTGCCCTGGTCAATCATTTTCATAACACTTCAAGATCACCTCTCCTGGMAAGAAGCAAAAGGAGAATTATGAAAAGGAAAAGTGCATTTCAGAGTAGTCAATATGCTATCTTGACTCCAATTCAAAAGAGGCATGTTGTGCATAGAGTAGTTTATTTTTGTAAGTACTTTTCAAGATGAAACATAATATTTTTGTTGTTGGTACTTCAAATTGAGCCAATAAGTATTTATCTAGATCACATGAGTCATATGGAGGCATTTTATAGTAATTATATCTGAATCCCTCTTGCAGGGGTATTAGTAGGAACTAACACAATACAATTTCTTTCTGATTTTCTCCATGTGTAATGTGAGAACGATTAGTTATTCATACCATGTGTTTAAAATACAATTTTTTTGGTAAACATTGTTTGCCTTTAAAATAAAGATTTAGCTCTGTTGACAGGGCACTTGAGGCTTATCATAACTTTAGCTTCATGATTTTCTTCCAAAATGAATGCATGGAAATTATTGCAGAAAAAATGAGATGACATTGAAAAAGTAACGAAAAAATGCTACTTCAGTTGTTCAGATGGTTTTCCATGCATATATCAAAAATTGCTTTTGGGTAGAGTCATGATGTTTTGTACTTTTATTATGTTCTTCATACTGGGGATTTTTCTTATGCATTTTATGCTTACACAACATCATCTAATATGCTTATTATTGTTAGTTTTTGTTTTCGACCACATAATAATTTGTAATTCTTCTGGGGTTAATATTCACACATGTTGCCACCAATATAACAAGGGTTTTTAGAGTTGCAAGATCATCCCCATGTTGTAAACTTGTATGATAACATAATAGAGGAAATTCGTGAACATCCATTGCACCTACCATTTTTTTAGAGAAAATTTCGAGCATTGTTGGATTGGAAATTTGCTTTGGAGTTGTACAGTGGTCCCAGATGCATTTTTTTATTTATACAACAGCTCAAAAAAATCAAGTTCATTGGTATTTTTTATTGTAGGTTGTGAAAATCATGGGGTTTAAATCGAAGCCTTGTTCTTAGGTCGGTACTTTCTATCATTGGTTGTACACATCAATATCATTGTATGAATGGTAAAATCCCATTTATCCAAACTGCTCAAACCTATTTGTCATTTGATTGGATGCAAGCCCCATCATTTAAAGAGAAGGGTGATTTGGAGAGTCCCCGATGTTGAAATTATGGTAGCTACGGGAGGTATTTACCTCCACGTGTAAACCTGATGAGAATAGAATATTTCGGGAAACAAGAAGAAACCCTAAATAACCCTAGAAGACTAGTTGGCTCAAGAGATTGATTTATATTAAGTTATAAGTCTCCAAGAGAAGAAGTCGTCCCAACTAAGTGACTTGGAGGACTATAAATAAAGGGATCTTGAGCTCATTAGTACACACACCACACAAGTCCAATAGTGTGCAAGTTTGGAGAAGAAATGTAGTTGCATCTGCTGCAACTAGCAGATTTTGGTTTGGCTGGGATTCTCTCTTGGTTATGGTTTGGACTTTCTGCTTGGGCTCTTCTGGTTATTCTTTCTTGGTGCACTATCCCTGGAGAGAGGTGTGATATCTTGTTTGGATATTTAGCCTAGGTTTTGCTTCCAGAATGATTCTCTGTCAAGTTTAAGGTGCTCTGGGGTGGTTTCGACCTATGGTTGGGTGACAATATTGCTATGGGTGATAGGTTCTCCAATCTCTTCCAAACACTTTTACAATCCTCTTGCAATAAATCTAGCCTACTTGACAAAGCTTCCACCTCCATAATTTTTTTGCATGTTGCATGCACCACTTCTTCTCAGGTGATTCAACTCACTATTAGCAAGATGAACATGGCCCATCACAGTAAGCTAAACATGATCATTCCTAACATTGAAAAAACCTTGGATCATTTTCAGCTACCAATAGTGAGATGAAACCTTGAGCTTGTTTACCTCCTAAACAATGAGTTGATGATTGGATTCACTTATGCTAAACATTATCACAACCCCTGTCTCAGATCGAGGTTCCTTCAACATATTTTCCACAACATTCTTTAGTTATTTTCCTTCACATTATCCTTAGTGGCATGATACTTAGTATTCAAGTGCCTAGAATTATTATGCAACTACCCATTTTAGAGGAACACCTTACCTCCATTGGAAGAACAAAACCACATTTAAGAAACCCTTGGAAAAGAGTATTAATTTAATAAAGTGTATCAGAGATAAATAATCATGTTCCATAATCCAATCCATATATTCATCTACAGCAAGGATCAACAGGCCTCTCCAAAAACCAAATTTGGCAATTGACTACACTTTGATTGTGCAAAAACATCAGAGTTTTTCTTTTTTTAGTCACATGTTTGCAAAGCCAATTGTGACCCATCAGAGATGAATATTTGGAAACTAGAGGAGGTTTTTGTTCATAATAATACAAATGACAATAACCTATCTCACTTTTTACACAAGTGTTACAGGGTGATATATCCATGCACGTATTTACAATCTATTTTATCGAATGCGCAAAGGCCTATTTTAGTCATCTTTTTGCAGAGCATATTATGAAGAACTGGAGTAGAATTTTGGGAAACTGAAAGAGGTTTATTTCCAAAACATATTCATCTACAAAAAAATATTTCAGTTTATACATAGGTATTAGGGTTAAAGAGATATCATCTCGTCTTTGACCCCTATTTTTCCCTGCCCTTCTTGAATGTTCATTGTGCCTCTGTGTAACAAATATTTTACTCCATGTAAATAATCAAATGGTAATTTGGTGAATGTAAATGGTAAAAAACAAGTTTATTAAGTCTTGTTAAATGTAATTGAAATTTGATAAGGTCAAATTCATGTATTGTATTCTTTAAAGGATAAGCTCGGGTAGTTTAGGAAAAGGAGGAAAATCAATTCTAACTCCTGCTAGGTTTTAGAAATGATAGGATAGATGCATATATTAGAATTTTTGGAGTAGAATTCAACCTCCTTAGGAGGATTTGGACTTGTTTTCATTATATATAAATATAATTCAATGTATAAGAGGTGGGATGTCTGATATTTTGAGAGCCAAGGAGAAGCATATGCATGTACTTTTCCTAAATTGATTTGATCATTGGTATGAGTCTTTTTCTTCAATTGTGTAATGTTTCTCTACTTTATATGATAGATTTTATGATCTCCATACTGTAATTTTATTCATGCTCAAATTAAGAAGTGATTTACAAAACTCAATCTTATGCTCTGTATTGTTTTAAGTTGACCAATATGTTTACACCTTCAACTTGTAAATTGAACTCATATGCAATTTATGCTCAGTTTACACTTTCCTTTTCTTTCCATCACCACTATACAACAACCAAATCATCAACATACCAATGTTTACTTCTATATTTCCTTTTCCATAGTTGCATCCTTATATTTTGTTCATTAGGGTTTCATAAAAGCAGTGACCTATTTGAAAACATGACTCCATCTCTTTTGTCATCTCCAACAAATCAAATTATCCATTAGTCAACTTAATACCTAGCCTAACATCTTCTTCATTCAATCATTTAGTTGGCTGATCTAAATGAGAGAGCCCTCTCTGGGTTGGTAGGGCTAGCTACTCAATCCTAAAGATTGGTCTGTGGTTACCTCTTTGGTTTCTTTTCTCAGCCTTGGGAAACTAAGGACTGCTAATAGATTCCATTGTGAATATGATTTTTCAATCCAAGTGTTTGATTAAATCCTCCAAAGAAGAATAATGTTGTGAAAGGAATCCATTGTTAGATAAGCCCAAAATTGGCATGTCGGGGATGCCCTGAAACTCCTTGTCAAATGCAAAGAAAAGGTATGGATCCTAGTTTGGCCACTGCTATAGTCAAACTTATACAACATATGAACATAATTCCCAACAAAAATTCAATGACTTTCTTAAATAGCCCTCTTCATTGCATCTTGCTTCAAAATAAAAGTATCATTCCACAATGTTTACTAGTGCTTGCTCAACATCTTTTGAAGCTTAATCTACCTGCATCCAATTGAGGGGTATTTCTGTCTATACCTAGCTTATACTGTAAATCATTGTTGTTGTTTCCATTACATAATCCTTTGCATTTAAATCAGATGGGAACTTATTACAGAGACCTTTTTGCAAGCTTTACAACATTTTCCAGTGTCTATGGGTCTTATAGGACTTCCTCAACTTGCTTTTGAAAACCACAAACAGTCTTCAAAGTCCTTTAAAGTGAAGTGTGGCATAGTTTCCTAAAGATTTAGACATAGTCTCAGGACCAACTGTTACAAAGCCATTATGAATCCAGTAAGGCACAATGCTGTCATTACAAGCAGTAGAGATTTGACCTATCTCATTTTCATGATGGGAAATACAAGATCCAACCCTCCACCATGAACATCAAAAATAGTAACCCAAATTTGCAACACTCATTGTATTGTATTCAATATGTCATCCTAGCTCATCAACTACTGTTATTTTTGTTTCTAAATCTTCCTTTCTGAATCTAACATGCTAGTAAGATTGTTAGTGTGGAGGTAGCATTAAATTTTTAATGAACCAATTGCTACAACACTAGCATATGGCTTGGATTGGACTGTTTAAAAGAAAATTGGGAAATATACACCTTACCCCTTACCCAAGAGAAAAATATCATGGCCCATAGAATTACCAGATAGCCCAACAATAGTTTCTTGGTTTTCAAAGTGCCCAACATCACCCAAATTGAATTTATGAGCTAAGATATGGACAAAGATATGAAAAAGAATGTAAAGGAAGTAGGAGGGATTGAGGTGGGAAGGTATTTTTATCCAACCATGTTTGATGTTGTATTTAAAACCATTTCTCTTGACCAACCTCTCAGTCCTTTAGGAAGGCCCACGCAAGAAGATTCTCAAGAATTTCTTAGTTTTGTTATGGATCAGTTGCACAATGAACTACTTAAAATGGAAGGTAGTGACCTAAATGGCTCTGGTGGCAACAAAATTTCATTGGTTACAATTAGTGGAAATGATGATTGGGAGATTGTTGTCCCTAAGAATCGAATTGAAATAATTAGAACACAAAATTTTATGGAGTCAGAACTAAGTGTCGTCTTTGGGGGGAAATTGAGAAGTGTTTCCAAATCAAGAGGTAAATATATGTCCTTTACATCTTATATATTTGTTTGAAGTGAGAAGTGAATCTTTGATTTGTATCCTTTTGTAGAAAATAGATTCTAAATTTCTACCTTTCATAGTTGCACTAAT
>ML778354.1:496730-519910 GCA_009831015.1 Picea engelmannii
TTGAAATCAAAAAATCATGCTCAAGGACCTCTGTTTCATTTTTTAACGAGGTTGCCTCAGAGATGCAAAAAACTATCCTTGAAATCTCTCTTCTTGATCATGGATTCCAAGAGGAAAATGCACCAGAATGACACCATGTCAAGGGACAAAATTCGGCCATGGCTTCCAAGAGGTCTTCACTAGAAGGAAGAAACACACTCTGGAAGGACACCATGTCAAGGTTCGCGATAGGAGTAAGGAGATAAGGCTCTAACAACCCTATCGAAGAGATCACCATGTCAACTACTGGATCTAAGTTATCAGAAGTTGAATCCATGGTTGACAATGCCACATAATTGACCTGTGGCGGGGGTGATACTGTTTGCATATAACAACCATTTAGGGAGGAAATCTAGTTAGGATCAATGAATGAAAGTTGATCAATAGTCACAACTCGTCCATCGTGAGGGAAAGATATCACACGAAAAAGAGTAGACACAATATCTTTCATGGCATAGACATAATCTCTCCCAAGGAGTAAAGAAAAATCCAAGGGGTCTTGGACTACCATGACATCAATAAAGACTGTTTTCCCTCCCAAAGTTACAGAAAACTAAGGAAGGGTCCCTAAAGGTTGACTAGTTCTTCTGTTAAAAGCTAATAGATTCTGCGTAACCGGCGCAAGTGGAGGATAACCCAAAGCTTGCCAAGCAATAGAGGACAAAATACTAACAGACGAACCCTCATCTATCAACGTTTGGGGAACGTCCCGACCACAAACCTGTACTGTAATCTGAAAAGAAATGTAAGAGGGAAGATGAGGTCCGGTTAGCACACCCCAATAAAAATGGATGGCCTTATAACTTGGAGGGGGTTCCACGGGAGAAGGATGAATACCCCTCAACATGACAGAGTCTGTATCAATGAGAAAAACATGGGAAGTATCGAGTTTACTCTCGAGCAGGAGAGTAGGATCGACCGATGATGGGATCAGATCGACCACTTGGGTTTCATTCTCCAGGGGGAGAATGGGGTCGACAGGTGGAAACAGATCGACCACTTGGGTGACACTCTCTAACGGGAGAGTGAGATCGACCGAGCATGGGATCAGATCAACCGTTTTAGTTTCATTCTCTGAGGGGAGAGTGGGATTGATCGAGGAAGGTATCGGATCAACCACTTTGTCAATTGGTTCAACTAAGGATGTGACTAGATTGATGACATGATCAACCAGATTGATCTGTGAAGGGATCAGAGTGATCATTCCATCAACTATTGGAGGGTTGAGAGAAAGCTTACGGTATGCAGCTGGAAGTTGAGGTTGTGAAACAATCATGTCTTCTAGTAATTTCGAGGCTTCGTCCATATGAGGACAAAGGTGAGTGAGATGACTCCCTTTTCATAACATACACATGAACTTGACTCTACTTTTCTTCTTCCCAATTGTATCATGGTTGGTTGACAGGGGCTTGTCAGCATGGTGTTCAGAGGCTAACGATGTCGATTGGCGAGGATGTGTAGACCATGGTTCTATAACCTTGGATAGACTAGGGCATTCCTTAAGAAGATGGCTACCCTTACAAATCTTGGAAGGGTACTTGGGCTTACGGGTTGTTTGGGTGATCTTGACATCATCAACACTCCCAGCATGACTACCAGTAACTGGTTTTTTTCCAACATGTTTGACAGTGGTTGGAGGTTTTGACCCTTGTTTATCTTTCTTCTTCTTAATCTTTCTTTTCTTCTTCTTCTTATTCACTGGGTTACTAGATTCAGAACTTTCACTCGACGAAGAAGATGAAATAGAAGGCGACATTGCAAGTGAACAAGGCGAAGAATACCTTACTGATGAAGAAGGTGAAGGATCAACATGAGTTTTGTTTTCTTGGGGGGAATTTCTTGTGATTGAAGCACTAACTGCATTCGGGATTACCTGAGTGGAAAACAACCATACCGGTAATCCAATAGTGAGACCTGGAAGGATCAAAGTAGAGATGTGACGAGGACCAATGTTTCCATAAGAAGGAAAAACAAAAGGTTCCCCTAGAGCAGAGGTTCCTTCATTGGTCATTCCAAGAATTGATGCCATTAAATAAATCCAACCTATAGTCAGCTAGGGAAAACAAACAGCACACGCTAAAAATCTAGGAAGCAAGCAAACAAACAAAACCTTCTCACAATGAACGCACTAGTTGGTGATGAAATCCAACATCGCAGGAACAGTGTAAGAAGGGGTTGAGATAGAGTGGGTGGAAAAGTTACATTGACGACCTTCTTAATGGACTTACACCCTGGTGCAAGCTCCCACACATAATCATGGGTATACCCTCCAAGGAGCCCGAGTGAGTTTGGCCAAAGTCAATTCCAGGTACCATGAAGACTTTCCCCTCCACAGTCACCTTGTGTAAAGACCCTAAAGAGATAGGCCACTAAGGTTAAACCAAACAACAATGATGCCTAGGGAAACAATCGACATTCCGATCCACACGCAAGGGCAAGGTATCTCGCCCAAAGTCAACTTGAGAGGCTTCCACTCATCATTGTGGGTATACCTTCAAGTGACCCCCGTAATACGTGCAAGCTCTACACCAAGACCAACAAAGTAGGGTAAGTAACTCTGACAGTCTCAATGTGACCTCGTGATTGACCCTTGTGTTAGAAGGGCTTCCCACAACAAAATGTAATAAGAGGATTTAATTTCTCTCTAACTCAAGATTCTATGTTTGTTTGCAACTTTGGAAAGTTATCTTTCACACCTATTCCAAATCCCTACAACTAATCTAATGTAGGCTTGCTACTAGAAATGATAAAAAATGTCTAATCAGTTTTTATAAGCGCTTTATTTTATGGTTGTTGTTACTCAAAAGGAAAATGGTGTGGACAATATGGTGTTTTGACCGACTCGAAAATTATGCAAAGATATAAAGATGCAATTTTTTCATTTTGATGAAAGCTTTGCTACGAGAAGGAGAAATAATTTATCGTTCCCATATGCACGATGTCCCAAAATATATTAAACTCATCAATATCAATATTCTCAAGAAATGAGAAAAAGGTACTGAACACCAATGCACGATTCATTTTTCATAATTTAAGATAAACAAATGCCAAGAATCATGCAATTTCGCTACTTCAAATGCAAGGATGCCCCCAATCTAATACAAAGCAAGAAATTAAATCTTTTTGTTTCAAAAATTTCACTAAAAGCAATAATGAACTTTCTTAAAACAAAGAAACCCAAACTAAAAGTTCTCTTTTAAATCGACCTATTCAGAAGAAACTGATCTTTCCTTAAACAATTCTAAAGAAAACACATGCTTTGTAATTGAAAGACACTCAAAGAAAGAGACTAATCCTTCAAAACCAAACAAAGAAAAGATGGATAAAATCAACTCAAAGAATGCCAAGAAGACTATAAACAGATCAATATAGGCTCCAAAAGTTCAATCCAGCTATTCAAAGAAAAATTGGGCATAAAAAAATGACAAGACCCAATCCAAAAAAATTTACAAACAAGTTCCCAGGCTGGCAGTGTATTACAATGCGAGAATCAAAGATTCTCACATGATGAACAAAGGTTGACTGCGAGGGGTTCGCATTGGACTTAACACCAAGGTGCGAACTCAGGTGTTTCTCGCAGACCACTAAAGGGTACAGTGCGAGAATGCTTGCAAACAATAATTTTTTTTAAAAGGGACTCAATTTTGAGTGAACTTTCAGATCCAAAGAGTCTAGATGGATCTCCCACAGACTCAGAGACTAGAAAACAAGAAATCAAAGCAAGGGAAACTAGACTAACTAGGAAACAATCTGTTTCCCAGTGGATTCACCAATTTTGTTATCAAACTAATCGGTAGGTGTGGAAACTAACTGATCTCCCTAGATCCACCTAGATCTAGAACAAAACACACCAGAACATGACGCTTTCCTTAAGTTTTAGATATTGAATTTATTAACTAAAGAGGGATAGGTGACATACCGTTTAAACGCCACTTCATCTCGCCATCGCCATCCTAGCTCCATTCCAACGCTTGTACAATGATGAACCTGCAAAAGAACGCAACCAACCAAAGTGATAGCAATAGCATAAACTCAATATAAACCTATGTATGTGATCAAGGAATCATACAATAAAACACAACAAGATTTATAGGAAAGAATCATATTACTGTATCATATTAAATGTGAAAGAGAGATTACAACCATGGCCTTGATGTCATAAGGTCCCTTCCAACTGTTCTTTGTTCCCCACACACTTCTTGCTCCAAGGATTCTGAAACCATGGATCTGATAGCTACTCACAATCTACCTTGACAAAGCAAATCTCAAAGCCACTCTAACCAAGCTAACAATTCCAAGCCAAATCCCACTTCAAGCTCCAAAATCAAAAGCTCAAAAGCTAACCAAAGCTAACTTTCTCCATGAGAGATCCTCTCCTTTTATAATTTGAAGAGGATAAGGTGAGGAGCTTAGGATGATCCCACAAAATAATGAAAGTGAGTAAGATCCAAACCATTCGGATGCCACCTCACCATGGAAGTTTCTCCTTCTAGAAGATTCGAGAAAATGCTCGTTTTTCCCACGTGTAAGCATTCTCGCACCCTGCCTATAGTGCAACCTGCGAACCTCTCACAACCCAGCCATGGTGCAACCTATGAGAATCAAGCATTCTCACACCCTGTCTATATATCAACCTGTGAAATTCCTTTTTTATAGGGTTTTTACAAAGGAGAATGCAACCTCTTTTCTCAGGAAAATTTCTTCTTCCTTCCTTCTTCAGGAACTCGGGCCACTGACCCCTCTGAAGGCAACAGATAGGTTTACATCATTAATGCTCATAGGGATGAAGAAAATAATGTGTAACACATGCCTATGTTTCTCATGATGAGCGTTGTTGTATATTCCATCAGGCCAGGAAATATCTTATACTCGAAGACACATTGTATCCTCGAGGCATAGATTCCATCCTTCACCAATGTCTCACTCATGAAGAATAAAAAATTGTCCTTAATGATTTCCACACTAGAGAATGTGGCAGCCATGTGTTTTAGTTGGAAACAACCCAAATGATCTTACATGACAGTTACTTCTGGCGGACATTAATCAAATATTGTGTTGAATCAATCAAGAAGTGCCACCCATGTCAAATCTTCTCTCAGAAGATGAGGGCACACCCTACTCCTATGTTTCCCGTCATTATCGTTGGTCCTTTCACCAAGTGGGGGATTCATTACACTACATGAAACCCCCCTTCAACAAGGGGGCACCATTATATCATTGTAGCAGTAGACTACTTTACGAAGTGGGTCGAAGCTATGCCAATGTTCAAGGATGATGGAGAGACAACATCTCTCTTTTTTTTCAACCAGATTATAGCAAGGTTCGACCTCCTGAGAGAGATTGTCACTAACCATGGTAGTCACTTCCAGAATAAAATGATGACTAAGTTAACATCAAATATTGGGTTGAGGTAGGAACATTCGACACCTTACTACCCTCGAGAGAATGGTCAATTGGAAGCTTTGAAGTCCCTCAAGACTATTTTACCACAAATGATCAATTCGACCAAATCAAATTGGCATTTGGTGTTGTACTCTGCATTATGGGCCTACCAAATGTTTGTTAAGAATGCAACCAAATTCTCACCTTTTCAACTCGTTTACGGGTTAGAAGAAGTTTTACCCATAGAATGTCACATCCCCTCTTTAAAATTGGCAGTACAGTTATTGCCAGACACTTCACCACTTGAAGATCGTTTATTACATCTCGAAAAACTCGATGAACAACGTTGAGACGCAGCCTTAGCCAATGAGGCTCACAAACAAAATGTTAAGTGTCAGTATGATCAGTCCATTCGCCCTCAGATTTTCTCTGAAGATGACCTTGTCCTAGTCTATGACCAAGATAAGGATCCCCTAGGGGCAGGCAAGTTCAAACCCATGTGGTTCAAACCATTCATTGTTAAAGAGGTTCTTAAAAAAGGTTCTTATCATCTGGTTGAATTTGAGGGAAATGCTTTGGCTAAGCCTATAAATGGGCTCTACCTCAAGAATTATTACTCATAGGTGGGTCACCTTTAGTGACTTCTTGTAACATATGTATAGTCTTTGTACATTTGTCTTACTTACTTTTTTTCTTTTGCATTTATGCAAGTGTCGTTGTTGATGACATTCTTTTCACTGTGGAAAATGTCAAGTGAATTAGAGGTTTTCACGGGGTTTGCGGATGGTGCTAGTCAACAAAATCAGAGGCTTGCTTCCACAACATGGGTGATTTTTACACCTCAAGGCCAATTGCTATCCTTAGGCGGTATCTATTTAGGTAATTCTACAAATAATGTTGTTGAATATAGTGCAGTCATAGAGTTTCTTCATGATGCTTTGTCACATGGTATATCTTCCCTCTGGGTCTACTTAGATGCTCAACTGGTTGTGTCCCAATTAAATGGTGTTTACCATGTTTATGACCCTACCCCACACCTACGGTTCCTTAGGGTACGTCTCTTAGAACAAAGTTTTGATCACACTACATTCATGTTCCTAGGAGATTAAATCACATCATTGATACTCTAGCTAATCATATATTATATTGGCATTTTGCACACATGTAAAGATAAAAAACACACATGCACATGTAAATACATTTGTAACATAATCCATAAAGCATAAAAAGACAAAAAATAGCTATATATATATATATATATTGAAAAATGTATCAGAGTACAGTGTCGGCATGAATGCCTCAAAAATATACATAGTAGGAGTCATGGGGCTTATTCCCTCAAAAATTTACAAAAGTGCTCACAGAACATAAACAATCCAACCTAGCCAAGGGCAGGGCCTATTGGCTCGGTCGTAGTATACAACGGTGTTTTCTAAACGTCGAAAAAGTTGGACCCAAGTCTATGGCACCCCAACTACGTGAGGCTGCATAAAGGATGGCAGATCCTCAATCTCTTCCATAGGCACAATACGAGTAAGAGTGGTAATGTTCTTCTCTACCTACCTCAAAACTCTCTCAGCCTCCCTAGGTTGAGGCCCCCCTACTACTCCTGCTGGTTTGATGGATCGTACTGCTCCCACCTCTGGACAAGGACATCATCTGGTCCTCACAAAATTAGTTGGATGCATTGGTCCCATGTCTGCACATAAGAAACAAATATTTTTTAGATACTCTGGTACACACAAAAAAAGAAATGAAATATATAAAAGAAAATAAAAGTTAAAAACTATGAAAATTAAAAACTTACCCAACTCTCCTCACACTACTCTGCGAGGAACAACCATATCTGGGTCTCTGGAAAAGTCAATACTAGCATATGGGTAGTCTACGTCGCCTACGCCACTCATGAATGTGGTCAGCGATATGTGTGGCTGAGGTTTGTTTGAAATTAGAAAGTAGTTCTAGACCATTGTCGTGGCGGATGGGTAATTGGAAGAAGGTCAAGAAGGCTTTGGCCAATGACTCAAAAGTTGTGTGGGACCCTGATTTTTCTTTGACATACCATTTGGCCGATGGACCAGTGAGTGTGCGTTGAAATAATCATAGTCTGATTGAATCGTCCATAATGATATTGGAGGAGCACCATAGGTGAAAGGTCATGACATGGTTGGCAGGGTCGTCACCTTCCTTTCCTTCAAACTTTGGTATGTCTGAAGGTAGTTTGGTTGGCATTGCAGGCCATGTGGGATCATGCAATATAGGATCATTGGTGAGTTTTCTAAGATCCGGTATGTTGAGAGAGGCCAAATATGGCATCTGCAGTGGGGGGGGAGGATTAGCTCCGGCCATGGTGTGTTGTGAACCTGACCCTTAAGGGGGGCTAGGTGGGTTGGTGCTTCCTCCTTGAGAGGAAGTAGGTCTCCCACTTCCATGTAATGGAGAGTGAGTGAACGGATGACCTTGGGAAGTGGACCCAAGTAATGTAGAACCAAGCAAAGCTTATCCTAAAATAGTAGCACTCACAGGAGTGTGTGAAGGAGGTGTCGATGAGGGGGAAAGACCAGACACTCCCCCTAAGGTAGGAGGGAGGTTTAGCAAGCGTCATGAACGATGAGGGTTCTGTGGTTCCCCTATGATGTTCAACTAGCTGCGTGAATGCATGTAAAGAGTGGTGAGAGTAATATAGAAATAAGAGCCTTTGCGGTGAATGTTTACACAATATATATATCCAAATCAAACTATAATCAGATGTGCATCATACATAAAATGTTTTTTGAAAAAGAAGCATATATATGGGTAAGTGGGTTTTGTCCGCGTGGGGAATCAAAAGAAAGAAAATGCTCGTGTCCTAGAAGACATAATGTCCTTCCTCTCAAATAGCACTAGACCTTCCAATAGTACTCAACAGTGGGGTCTGAAGTCACTGGAAGAGAAACTAGTGAAGGATGAAATAATTGGTTATAATGAGGGGTAAAGGGGGCATATCCCAAAAGAGCTGGCAATATTTCCCAATAGCCACATAAAATCCAATCAAGGTGCAATTTCATCCCACAATTGCCACCTGGGTAGATGTCCTAAAGTTGGTCACTAGGTACCTCGGTCAAAGTGCGGCATTTAGATTTTCGGCCTAAGAAATGGGTCACGGGCTAGATCCCGTCCAAGAGGTGGGTGCCTCAAGGGGGGATGCACAGAACAACCCAACCTCGGCCTTCAACCCTTCACGAGTATCTCCCTGCCTTATGGTATTAGGAACACTTGACTTGGAGGATTTTCAGTTCCCTATTTGATAACTTCTATAGTTTTGACAATGTGAGAACCAGATAATGAGGAGTTATTTGGATGCCTATCCCCAAAATCATACCTAGACTAAAAAAATTCTTTTGGCACCTCCTGTGGAGGAAAACTTAGTGAGTTTTTAGAAATATTTTAGATGTATTTGTTGTGGGAGGTTGGGGGTGAAAACCAACCTCGTTGATTAAAATGGGAGTGGATAGTTTCATCAAGAAAAGGGTGGGGTATTTTCAGAATCCTTGTGGAGGAAACTTACTTTGACCTCCACGTTTCAAGAAGAAGCTATGTGAGTGATAAGTGACTTTTATGTGTGAGTGAAAGTGTGCCAATTTTTAGTGAATTAGATGTCACCTTGTTGTATGTGGACTTCGCTTGGTCCTTACAAGTGTTTGATTACCTAATTAACTAAGTGTCGTTGGTACAACCTTGCGTAATTCAAAATTCCCTAGGAAGCTAGCATGTGGACATGTGGGTCCATTACTATCCCTTTAACTCCCTATTGTGATGTAATCTAAGAAAAACTTTGAAACTATCCTAGATTGATCATGTGGGCATGTATGGATCCGTTACAAAACCTTTAAACTTCCCTAGTGTTTTGATCTAATAAAGCAAAAATTCAATCACTATCCTATATTTGTAGCATGTGGGCATGTATGGGCCTGTTACAATATTAAGATATGTTTGAAAAAGTAAACTAAGAGGAGTCCCAAGAAGGGTTGTTGTCCTCTCCTAAAGGTTTTAATGTTCTTTAAGGGAGATGAAATTGTTTCACAATCTTTTTTTGATTCTCAAGATCGCTTGGAGGTGCGAGAAAAGAGCATACTAAGCAATTGTTACTCAAATTCTAGTACCAATGCAAGTTAAATGTGACTAAAAATGATTTCCAACTTATCTTGTGAGTCAAAGCAAGCCATCCATGCGGCAAAAAGCAAAGAAGGGAAATTGATTTTATCCTCCTAAGTGCCTATGTGTTTTTGACTAACCCCTTTATATGATGAGGGGACTAAGTGTGGTGCAGCTTTAAAACATGCTTGAAATCATTTGTAAGAAGGAAAATGGGCTTCCCCACATCTCAACAACTTTACAATGTGAATTTTTGCATAAATGTGCGGGTCTCAGTGGAGACAGAGGCGCGCAGAGCGCATGTGCGCGAACAGAGACAAGTCAACAGGTGCACGTGCACAGAACAGAACCGTGAATCGGGCGCATGTGCGTACGATGCACGTCTGTGGGCCTAAAAACCCATGCATATATGACACATGGCCGAGAATGAAAAATCTGAATGGATTTCTCTCAATTCAACTTGGAATTGGCTGGTTGGCAGGTCGGCTTAGGCCGGTTAGTGCACCTGCAAGTTACACAAACTAAAAGAAGAGCAAGAAAAACCCAAATGGGGTAGGAAATTGATACCTTTCCCCAGTGGAGTCACCAATCTGTTGTGCCTCTTTTGTCACCTTAGTGAGAAAAATAGAGGTGCTTGCAAGCTCAGTTGGGTCTACTGAGCAGGACAGCTGCAAGGAAAAGAGTTATCGAAAAAAAATAAAAGACTATAATTAAGAATTAAACTAAGAAATGCAATAACAACTAAATTCATGAGCATAGGGACATAGAAACAAAAAGAACCATAAGACCCATGTCACCAATGTTGAGGTTGATCTATTAGTGAAACAATACACCAAGAAGAAAGGGGACTATGAATCCCTTTTTCCTCCAAGGGAGGGCTCTTGGACCCCCACTAGCTAGCTCTTCTTACAACAAAGAAAAAATGGAAAATGATGAAAGAACTCTTTACAAATCCACTCAATGGGTGAGATGGATTGTCCAATGCAATGGTGTAAATATGCTCTTGACAAGGATGGAGTCCTCAAGAGAATAGAGGTAGCATAACATTACTTTGAATTCCTTGAAAAATGAGGTGCATCCATGGCCTTTTTATAGCATTCCTTTGGGTTATTGTTTAAATGCTTTGTAGTGTGAAAAGAGGCCAATTAGGGCATTCCTAGGTCTTTGACCAACCCACCAGTCGGATCCAGTCCAGATTTGAGGGTCAAATCAGCTTGGGAGTTGAACCATAATTGGGTGGGAGGCCAACCACTCTCATAAATACGTCGTTTAGTAGGTGCACGGATTTTTGCGATAACAGTCGCACATCGTGTGCATGTGCATGATTTCTATGTTCATGTTTCGCGCATGTGCACGCACGCCCAATGTCTGCATAGTGTTCTTCAATTTTTCACTACTTTGTATAGTTTTTGACCTTTTTATGAATGTTTTGGTATTAATTCAAGTCCATGGATGACTTCATCACTATTTGACGATGATGAGTTCTTGTAACCATGTGCAGACGAAATTTTATTGATAACAGTTACCTTATTGAGTTGTCTATAATATATACACAGTCGGAGGGTACCATCTTTCTTTTTCACAAACAGGACTGGTGCTCCCCATGGAGACACATTGGGCCAGATATAGCCTTTTTCCATCATTTCTTTCAGTTGTAATTGACGTTCAACTAGCTCGAGTGTGCTCATCCTGTAGGGTGTCCTAGACACTGGCACCTCTCCTGGTGCAAGTTCTATTGAGAAGTCGATGTCCCTTCTCAGAGGTAAACTCGGTACCTCTTCCAGAAATACATATTTGTATTCTCTCAGTGTGGGGTGGTCTTTGAGGCTTGGTTTGTCACCTTCAATTGCTTTCAACATCTGTATTGAATATAGTGAACATCCTTTTCTGCAATACTTTCTCATTTGAAGAGCTGATATTTGTCTCACCGAGACAATTTTTTGGATCCCTTTAAGGGTTATTTTTCTTCCTTCTTCACTTACACATTCCAAGGTTTTATGGTAACCATCCAGTTTGGCTTTATGGGTGGCTAGCTAGTCCATACCAATCAATAGATCATACAATCCTAGGGATAATATGTTAAGGGTTTCTTGGGTGGGGAATTCTCCCATAATGAATTGGCAGGCTGGTATGAATTTTGCTACTCTTCTTTTGGTGCCAGTGGCTAACTGTACCAACCATGGCTTGCCATTTTTATGTGGTTGTAGTTTACATTTATCCACAGCCTTAGGGGCTATATAACTCAAATTTGAACCAAGGTCAATCAGAATAGACACTAGATGGTTGGTGATCATACCTTCAATTTCCACCATTGAAGCTTTGTGGTGAGCTTGGTTATTATCCAAGGCTGCATAAATTTTCGGCACACTCCTGGCCATGTCATTGACAGTGGTATCTTCTTGAACATTGTAAATTCTCCAGTTGTTCTATTAGAGGTGTGGGCAGTCCCTCAGTAGATGTTCTTCTCCACAACCCCAACATTTCAAAGGTTCTCTCTTTGGGTTATCAGTCTTTACTGGGGAAGATCCAAAAAGTTTATTTTTGTTCAAAGAGGGAAAGTTTTGTTGGTGTACACTTTGGGATGGGTAGCTCATCCTTGAGTTCTTTTTATAGTCCTTAAATATTGGGGACTTAAACCCCTTTTTTTGGAATCTCGAACTATTCTTCTGCTTTCAGCCTTCACAAGGTCCTGTCTGAGGCCCAAGTTGTTCATAACAATATCTTTGCTTTCGGATAGTACCTTATAGGGTCTTTGGTTCATCAAATTCAATCCTATTCTGATAGTCCTTAGGTAGTCCACTGATGAATCATTGCACCTTTGCCTTTTCTTCTTTTATATAGGGCACATACCTCAGCAACTCGAGGAATTGGCTGACATATTCCTCTATGGTGAGTTGCCCCATCTTGAGTTCATAGAATTCTTTAGTCTTTTCGTCGAAGTATTTTTCCGATAGATATTTCTTTCTGAAGTATTTCTCAAATCATTCCCAAGACAGGTCTTCTTCGTGAATCCCTTTTACATTCTTCAGGTCTCCCCACCAAATGGAATCCTTTCCATTCAAGTTGAAGGTGGCTACTCAGGCCTTCAAGTTTTCTGAGAAATCATGGACTTTGAAATACTTCTTTAGTCCAAGCAGACAGGCCTCTACTTCCTCTCCTTTCTTTATTTCACCATCGAAGGAGGGTGGTTTGGCCTTCTTGAACTCTTCGAGATTATGACTCTTGAAAATTTTATGCTTCTTTCATTTTCTTCAGGAATGAGAACTAGTTCTGCTGCTAGAAGATCCTTTCGAGTCGCCAGCTTCCTTTCCAAAAGAATTGTCCTACGCTTGTCTCTTATCTCTGGGGTGTACCTTTCTCGAGGTTCTCCTTTCAGTTTGGCCACTGACATGACCACGTTTTTGTGTCTCAGGTTCATGTTGCAATTGTCTTTGTATGTCAGATAAGCTCTGTAGTAAAACTGCATTAATTTTCGTTTGCTTCTCTTCCTCTTTTATCATCCTCTCGTTGTCAGCCTTGTAGCTCTGCAATTCGACCATGAGGCTCCTCATAGTCTCAGCTAGATCTGGAGGGGTCCCTACCACCCTCCTTTCGTCAGAATTTTCATCTCTATTGTGGGAGATCTCCCCCACTTCATGGTGAGTCACCATTCTATACGTCTGTAATTTCCCGCGGTTGATCTTCCACTTGTGTGCAAAAGAAAAACGTTGGTTGTTAGTTAATGTTTATATTTATTTATAACTAGTGCATAATTCATATTTTTCACATGCACATGCACAATAGGAGTTTTCATTCTTAACCTTGACTTGTGATTAAGGGGGTTAAGATAGAGGGTTACTCCTTTTAGGATTACTCTGAATGGAGTCCCTGCGCAACCCGTTCATGAGCCCAAGCAGGCCAAGTGTTGTAACCATGCTTTGATACCAATTTGTCACACACCCACTACAGGAACTAATATTTTTCGGCTTTTTCCTTCTTTTCACCGAGGAACAGGATCCCCAAATTCCTATGGGGCTTGATGCAGACCCTACCATCCCTTATCCTTACCCATGTGATCATTGGCTATGAGCACGGGCCTTGCCGGTAAAGGCCAATACGGTATTGGTTCGGTGGAAGTTAACGCCACCATTCCAGGTGCCTTCCACCACCTTTCATTAGCCATCGTGGTCTCTTTTTCAGCACATCCCCCTCTCATTAGTCATGCAACATATATATACACACATCATTTACATTCATCGACCCTTTTATACAGGGTCCGTCAAATCACACATTCACATATTGGAGTTTGCCATAGTTCTTGGCCAATATAGTTATTTTTACAGACTGGGGGAAACAGGGTGTTACACATGGGTGAGAGTAGATATAGTTATTTTTATGAAATGTGCACTATGATCACTGGTTAGACTCCAAGTGAAACTAAATCAAGTAATGATATTTTCAAAAATAAATACGGTTGTGATATCAGCAGAATAGTCTCGCACTTGTGCAGCTTCATCCCATCGCGTAAGATAATATGTTGCAATAATTATGTCCCTAGCCTTTGAATGTCGAGTCAGTGGGTTTATGGGACCAATTAAATCAACATCCCACTTTTCGAATGCTTGTAGAGCTCTGACAGGGTGTAAATGTATTTCATCTCTCTGGGAGGGATTACCTACTCTTTGAGAAACATCACATGCTCTAGCATATGCTTTGGAATCCTTAAACATTGTAGGCCACCATAACCCAACCTGTAATATATTATGTGAAGTAGCCTTACAACCAACATGTCCACCCGCAACTCCACAGTGGCACTCCTATAAGATATTTGGTCTCTCATGATCCAAGACGCATCTCCTCATGATATTTTCTAAACCCAACATGTACAATTGTCCTGCGATAAGTTGATAATCCATTTCCTTGACGACTAAGTGTCTTTTTTTATTTGAGAAATATCCCTCAGGTGTTGTACCACTCATGAGGAATACCTTAATTTCTGAAAAATAGTCTGGAATAGATTCAATGCGGAAGATATATGCATAAGGAAGTTGATCGTCTAGGGCTCTGCCACTCTCACCAAACTCTAACCAAGAAAGGTGATCAGGTCCAACATTCAAATTTCTAGGCTTGACGCTAACTTCAAAGGAAATTTTTTGAAACAGTAACAACCATCTACAGATTATTCCTTCTAAGACGGGTTTGTTAACAAAATATTTTAAAGTGGAATGATCAGTGAAAAACTTAAAGTGACCACCTGATTTGTATTATTTTTGGCACAAAATGAGAGCAGAGATATAATAAAGCAATGTACAGAGATATCTCAGATATCCAATAATATAACAGAAATGTATCATAGATGCAACCATAAACACATAGATATAGTAATACACAATTTTATATTAATGATCAAAAATGTACAAAGACTGTAAAAACACAGAGTGAAAGACTCGCTAGAATGGTGTCATCTTATCTCTTAGAACAGATGCGTCCTCTACTCGCATTCACAAGAAGATGAATTTACAATGAAGCTCCAAAGGCCTTTTTATCATAAATAAAATCCAAAACCCTAACCCAGGAAGATGAAAATCCAACAGTTTTGTGGACCCCATTTTGGGTAGTTTGGTGTATCAACTTCCTAGGGGCATAACTTTGGCATGCGATCTCTGTCCGGGGTGCATGATAGCTCGTTGGAAAGGTATCATTGAAAAGATTCATTTTGGGGGCTCAATGAAATCCTTTGGCTATAATTTATAACCTATATCTAGAAAAACCTTCATTTAGGCCCTCAAAATGGCGCTGGAAGTTAAAAACTACTAAAAATAGCAAATTGCCAGAAAACTATTTTGAGCCAGTTGCAAAAGGGGGTGTCATCCGATATCCACCTGGATCAATCCCCTCTCATTAGGAAGAAATTTTATCCATTGCATTTAGTGCCCGGGGGAGAGGGGAAAGTGTTTTTTGAATCTACATCTTGGTGATTTGCTTGCCTTGCTAGAGACATTGCACTGCTTGGTTTGTGGAAGGCTATCACAAACTTGTTGTTGGTGGGGTTGAATTTGTTCAACCTATCAGGATACATGATATGATTCTGTGCAGAAGGAATCTTTGATATTGTTTGCAATCACATAATACCTCATCCTTGAAGGGTTGGATTCCATATGACAATCGACATTGTTGGTTGACACGAAGATCTCATCCCTAGCGAAGCCACCAGATGTTGTATGGTTGCAGGTGTGGTGTTGTTGACAATCCCAACCATTTGACTACCTCTGCTGACATGAGATTCTTCTGGCTTCCACTATAAACAATAAAATGTAGCAGGTTCCCCTTCACCCACATCTATGAATGAAAAAGGTGCTCCCCTTCTTCAGGATATGTTGGTTCTTCTGGTTGAATTGTTGTGGTCATGAAAATAGCAATGGTGTCTACGTCAATGATATGTATTCTATCAGTATTTTCTGAATCAGATTATGAATCAGGGTTCGGCTCCTTGTATTTGATCTCATCCACCAATGATTTTTTTGAGCGACATTCATCGATGTTGTGCCAGGGGATTTTGTGGAAATCATACCATTTTCTAGTGTCCTTCTTCATCTTTCCATGACCCTTATTTTCATGTGGATTGGAATGTTTTCAAGAGACTGTTTGTTAGGTTCATCTTTATCATACTTTGGTTGTTGCATATTTGTAGACCCGAACTCCCGTTTGTTCTAGAGCTTAAATTTCTGCTCAATTTTAATAGCATAACTATAAGCAGTATCGATTGATGAGATGTCCAGAAAATCCATTTCATTTTGGATGTATTAGTGTAGAGCCCCATGGTATTTCATAACCAAATTTTGTTCGGAGTCTTTGATACCCAGCTTGGTGCGCAAGGTATGGAAGGTATTGGTTAACTCCGGAACTACTTGGCCCCTCTCTTTCCGTAGTGTGGTCCATCTCATGTATTGGTCCTCATAGTTTCCAACATGGTAATATTGCTCCTTTACCGCATCCAAAAAAAAATCCCAAGCGGGCTCGACCCCATATATTCTAGACTCCTTTGTGGAACTTTGCTCCAAATAAGTTTCCCACTAATGTTTGACATGGGGGAGAGCCTTAAGGAGTGTGGAGGTGATATTTTCCCTGTCGGAGAAATTATGAACAGAGAAATAACTTTCTAGCATATTTAACCATTTTTCTAGGGCATCCGCATCTATTTGTCCTTCAAATATGGGAATATCAAAATTAACTTGTACCTTGAAAGGTGAGGTGCCTCTAAAGTGGTTACTTGATGAAGTCACATTTGTTTTTATCGGTAGGCATTGAAGGATGTGGGAAAAATTCTCCATCATTTCATCCCTCTGTCATGTGAGAGCTTGCTCAAGCAACAGATTAATAGAATCGTCTTCTCTATTGTTTTTCTTTTCTTCCACCATTGAGGGTTTCTTGGGCGTGCGAGAGAGATTGTCATTAAGAGATACAAGCTCGAGACCCAATTTGCTATACTCAAACCTCATCAGGGAAATGCACTGAAAATTGATCAAGAGCATCATACTCCATTGAGAATCTCGATCCCGAAAAACCTTCATTTAGAACCTCAAAATGGCACCGGAAGTTAAAAACTGCTAAAAATAGTAAATTACCAAAATTGCCAGAAAACTGTTTTGAGCCAATTGGAAAAGGTGGGTGGCCATCGATATCCACCTGGATCACCACCTAAAAAATAATGTCATTTTTTTTGTAAAGCATATATCATAGTCAATCCTTCCCTTTCAATTATGGTGTAGTTACGTTTGGCCAGAGATAATTTTCGATTGGAAAAATAGATAGGATAGTCGATATTCCCTTCTTCTAGTTTTGAAAGGATAGCACCTAGTTTAATCTTGGAGGCATCGATATGCACATGGAACTCCACGCTCCAATTGGGGAAAATAAAAATCAAGGATGTGCTCAAATTTTCCTTCAAGATGTCAAATGCTTTATCGTAGACTAAATTCCAATGAAATCCTTCGAATTTCTTAAGTAATTGTTCCAACTATGTTGTGATACTCATGTATCCCCTGATAAAATGGCGGTAATATCTAGTATGTCATGGGGTAGTTTGAAACTTATTTCCAAAGGTAGGAGGAGGAATATTGAGGATAACTAAAACTTTTGCAGTGTCCACCAGCATGCCTTCCCTACAAATGATATTCCGCAGCAAATTCCCAAAGGGTACGCAAAAAACACAATTTTTCAAATTGAGAGAACTATGCAGTTGGTGACATCAATCCAACATTATCTACAAGACACCAATATGCTCTTTGATTAAAATGTGTACCATCCAATCATCCAAATTTACTTCAATAAATTTATGGATGAAGTCATGGAATGTGGAAATCACAATCCGAGAAAAAATTGTTGGGGCATTCTTGAGCCCAAACAACATGACATTGTAAGTAAATGACCCCCACTCTATTGTGAAGGTATTTTTATTATTATCCTCTTCTGCAATCCTTACCTGGTGATATCTGGAAAATTCATTGGTAAATGAATATGCTTCCTTTCCCGCAACTTGATCTAAAATTTTGTCACTAAAAGGAGTCGTAAATGGGTCATGAACATAGCCAAAGTTCAAGCTCTGGTATTCAACACAAACCCTGATATCCTTTGTACCCATTTTACTCTGAAATACAATAGGGTTGATCCATTCAGCCTCATCCACTAGGAATATCAACCCAGCTCCTAGCATGCGATCAATCTCCTTCTTGACCTTTTCTTTGACTTTGGGGTTCATATGGTATGGTCAATGCTTAAGAGGTTTCATGTCAGGCTTCAGTTCAAATATCATTTCTACCAAATCTCCCCTAATTCCCTTCAGCTATGAGAATCTGGTGGGGAATAGGTCCTCATATTCCCTTAACAGGGCCTGAATTTCATTCATGGCATGTTCATCCCAATAATACCCTATAGAGGCTATCTTGGGATGCTTTGTATTACCTATATTAACCTTGGGCAACTTCATAGGTTTGGTGTAGGAGTTATTGGCTTCAGGATAAATGGTATCTTTAACAGTCCTAGTGCCTTAATATTCTTTAAATTATATATTCCTAAGTTATTCTAAATCTTTGGGATCATTGGGGAAAGTATCAACCTTACTACAGTAAATAGGTAGTGGTGCAACAACATGATTTGTCGATTCAAGGGATGGGTGAAATCTATACTAGAGTGGGTGTTTATACATAGTGAAAACTACAAGGGGATAGGTAGGTTTGAACTTATTTTTGAATAACAAGATTTGAACTTGTTTCATTTCTAAAGTGAGTTCAGGGGACTTACCTATAAAATATAAATACTAGGCAAACTGGCATTGAAGGACATCCCAATAGTGGGTCTTCCTTCGAGTTTCTTCATGTACATACCAAGATTTGGAGATTGGTCGTAGTGAATGAATAAACTGGTGTACCCAAAAACCTTGGGGTTGTTTCAAAGTTGTCCATACTCTAACATAGTGTACAACATGCTCCTGTGGATCGAAAGATCCATCATATGTGTCGAGGGTAAGAACGGGAGTCTTTGGTTCCTGGTCTCGATTGTCTTGACTAAATTGGCAAGGAGGGATAAATCGGTGTTATAGGGCAATCTTGATATCCTCCCACGAAGGCAGGATCGTAAAATTATATCAAGTGTTGAAATCCTTTGTTCTACCCAAAAATTTTCTTCCATTTCAACCTGAAAAGTGCATAAATACAAGAGATTTTCAAATACTGGATGCTCGCAGAGTTCAGTTCAAATCCACCTATCTGTTCAAATAATGGTGCATCTTCTTGAGAAATTTGTGTATTGTCCCTACTACTAGTTTTCAAAATCTACCTATGAATCTTCCTCGGTAGATTGAATACTTCGCCAACTAAGTGAACCATGTGTGGTAGGATTAATGTAGTGATTTGCATGGTTTCCTTTATTCATAGTATACAAATAATCCAAGAAATCAGGTTCCATTTTGTTTTCTGAGGGTTCAGTGTATCGTGGTCCTAGGTATGTATCTAAAGTTTGAACCACTTTCATACAATCTGCTTCGAAGGTAATGTATTCCTTCTTCGGGTCAATCACAGCATAATTGCGGTATGCCCAGTCAATTCCAAGAAAGGCTGGATATGGATATTTTTCCCCCATGATATCAAGGACCTCGAAGTCTGCAACATTCTTGACTCTAACTAGATCTACTTTTACATTTTCTATCCTCCCTACTGGGTAAATACAATATCAGTTCATCAAGCGCAATTGAATTGGGGAATAGACCAACCTAGGTTTTCCCAAAGCTTCCCAGGTTTTATTTGGTATGATATTAACATCTAATACCAACTCCATCATGGCATCATTAATTTCATAACCATCAATGTGGGAATTAGTCTAAACTCACATCCCGACCTCTTATTTTGTCTCTTTATTCAGAATACATTTCTCTATGGAAAATTAACAGATATAGATCCCTCTACATTTCCCTCAACTCTCAAATCTATGCCAATGGTGTTCCTCAACTTTTGAGTAAGGTGTTCATCATTTAGTATATCAAAAAAGAGTTGCAACCATAAGGAAATAGTGTCATTTGACTCATACGATGGGCCCTTCGATGGGACCAACTTTTCCACAACTTGACAGGGAGGGCTATAGCTTTGATTCAAAAAATTTGTTATCGCAGAGTTAGACATTTGGGAGAACAATTCTACTGCATTTTGAAAAAAATTGTTTTGTTGCATAGGATCATATGGGGGTTTAGGCACTACCTTTTGAATCTAAGCTTAATTAATATGTTCAACATTGAGATCGGTCTGTGTGCATCCCCTTGTTATAACATGAATGTTGGACTGCATCTCTTATGTAATTGGCCTAGGTTATGAGTTTATCAAATTGTCTCCCCTTTTTCTTGCGTGATCTTCCCAACATATGATCAGATCAAGATAGTATTCAGTAGTATGGGTATGTTTCAGAAGTGTGCACACCATTGTCTCATTGGATGTGGGCAGTCTCTTGCAAGGTTTCCATGCTCGTCACATTTTTATTGGTGAGTGGGTCCTTTGTCATCGTCTCTACCTCCTCTTAAAGTTCCTCCACATATGTGACCTCCTCCAAACCCTTGAGGGGATTATTCATTCCTAAAGGAAGAGCGGTCTAGTCTGTCCATAAGAGAATATAAAGCATGACATTGCTTGGCGGTATAGGTAGTCGACCTGCAGAATTCATAGTACACCATATTTGGGACAGATGTATATTTTTGTAAGATGGAGAAGTGTCTTGGAGAATTTCCATGGTGTTTGTAAATCTCACAATACTCGTTGGGTTTTCCCCCTTGCTAAGTCAAGAAGTCCTAGAACTACACAGGTGCATGGAATGGTGTTGGAGTCACAAATTTCACAACACCACTTGATGGTTTGACTGGTGTTGGAGGTATAGGGTGGCTCACATCTCCTCCACCCCACGATCTTGGACACTCTTTCACCATATCACCTACAGTGTAGCAACTAGTGCACCAGACCTATGGTCGAACTCCTTTAGGTGGGGCCAACTCCTGAATTTTCTCATACAGTGCATAAATATGGCCCTAGATTTGTGCAATATTATTATCCTCAGTAGATCGCATCATGCGCAATATCCCAGGTAGCCTGCCATTGCTTCAATTTTCATGTATTGTTATAATGCTTCGCCCAAAGTGGCGAGTCTTTGTTGATTTATCGGAATGTAAGTCAAAGGAAAGAGCCCTTGAATGAACCATTAATGCTAATGATTTTAATGAATTGGTTTTTCTATCTTCCCAATTGTATCTTTGAATCGTTGGTTGTACTCTCAAGCAAACTCCTCGTCTCGTTGTTTGATCTCCCACAACTCAGAGAGGACCTGTTGTTCAAATTGGGGTAGGAAAAACTCTACAATAAACCTTTGTTTGACCTAAGAAATATTAAATGGTTGTCCTAAGGGAGTCCCTTGAGTATTCCTAGGCTCGATGGACTTCATGTACCATTTTAATGCTCTACTTCTCAATGAGGTCTAGAATTTGACTAGTTTCTTGGCATCTAGAGTTCCACAAGACCTCCAAATAGCCTCACATAAGAACCAATTTTTCTCAACATCCTCACCCCATTTACCCAAAAATTCCAAGTCTCGGGTGAGTGAGCCTGTGTGTTGAGTTCCCATTGTAGAACTGGGGGATCCTATCAATATAAATCATGTAGGTCCTAGTTGTACTAGAGCTGAATAAATTGCTCCACTTATACTACTACTATAATTCAAACCTATTGTATTATAATTGTGAGAAACAAGAGAAATGACTGCAGGATTCAGTGAATAATTTACCATATTTGTAGAAGGAGCTGAGGGTGGGGGTGATCCAAGGTTGGTTCCTTTTCTTTTCGAATGGAATTAATTCTCTGGGGGATTGCGTAGTTGTGCAACACTATATCATTTTCTTGAAAAGACTCAACACATTCTGGTGTAGAAAGACCTGAGTCTCCTACAACTCCTTCAAGGGTTATGACTGAGTCTTGTTTTTGCAATGGCATCGATCCTAACTATCTCACCTATCCTAAAGAATTCTTATCTACTTCCTTCAGAACTTTCATCTTCCTCCCCAAATATTTCCTTCAACCAAGGACTAACCAGTCTTTCACATATCTACAACTCCTGCACATTCTCCAGTTATTTTCTATGGTTGATCTCGAGGTTAAGCATCATTTGTGAGCGATCTAACCTCTTCATCAATTTTCTCATCTTCTCTCACCAATTATTTTCAATCATAACATCCCTTCTTAGAGCACATTCATCTCTATCACTTTTCTCACGATGACAACGATCCCCCATATTTCAAGAAATTCCCAACTCGTGAACCCTTTTCCTGAATCACTCACCCCTCGTGCATAGGGGTTTATACTACCATCTATTCTAAATAAATATGTATCATTCCTTATTCCATAAACAAAAACTTCATCCATAAAGGAATCTCCCTCAATAGTCTTCCTTGAGGGCCTTCTTTAAACATTGCTTCTACATTCAAAAACAATTGGTGGTTCTCCGCAGAAAATTCAATGATGTATTTGTCTATCATAGTCTTGACCCAAAAATCTATCACATGACAAATTGCAAGATACCAGATATATAAAATATGCAGAACAGAAATAAAATGCTAGAAATGGCAGAATAACAGTAAAATATCCAGCATAATCTTCATAATACACAGAAATGATATAACAATAGCAATAGAAATAGCACTTTAATTTAGAAAGCAATGTTCACAGGCGGGAAACCTCCAATCGAGCAGCGCTCTATTACAATAATCTCCAATCTAGGGTTCTCATACCCTCGACCCTTATTTATACTAAATATATATATTAAGATAAGCATCTAGCGGAAGATCCTTCTAGAAGCGAGAGCTTCTATTAGGTCTTCTTACATCCGCCTCATTCTATTTTATTGAAATGCCTTATTAATATTGACATTTATTACATCCGAATACATTGATCTACCTATGTGTGGGTTAGGACCTTAACATGTCTGCCCCCTTAAAAACAGACTTCTCCTCAAGGCTTGAGATGTGGAAATGGTTGCAGAATGGTAGATGGTTCCCAAGTGGCATATGTTGGAGTCAAAGTGAAAGAGTTCTTTTTTAGGAGAGTCGTGAGAGGTGATGCAAT
>ML778354.1:530790-555321 GCA_009831015.1 Picea engelmannii
AATATTTTGTATCGATCATTGGTTGGTTCAGAATAATATATTGCATCCTTCACAACCCTCAAATTGTTCTTTCGTAACTCATTTTCTTGAAATATGAACTCGTCACACATTTTTTCCCACCACCTATCAATGTCTGACTTGAAAATATGATGTTGCATCATCTGAAAGCTCGCTCAAAAATTTGGTCCCAAAAATGGAACCATTTTTCGGTGCATGTTTGGAGACCATGGTTCTATGAGTTTTCCAACAAAGGCATTGTTGTAGTCTAGAGAATTGACATATAAAACCTTCCACAAGGGAAGGAGATCTCACCTAAATCATTATCGAGACTTATGTGAAATGGAGCGAGGTCGAAGAGAATGCAGTGGTGGGAAGAACGCAACCCAACTAGACCTAAGAATGGGAGTATAAAATATTATACAAAGACATCATAACTAGAACAGAATATTGAAATGCATAACTTGTGGAAAAATTCCTCTGGTGAGAGTATTCTTAAGTGTTAATTGAACAAATAAAGAAACAGATATAACAATTGCGTAGATGAAGATCTTATCATTCACACACAATTAAACAAAATTTTAGGCCTAAAATAACATTTCTCATATATTTATTACTCATATATCAAAGGTGAGTATACAATAGTTGGATCCCAGATGAGCGGAAGCTCTATAACTACATTTCATGAATGGTTTGATCGCAGCCTTGTAAACAGAGCCAAGACTCGCCACAATACAGACACAATTCTAAGTACAAAACCCAGGGTCAAGATAGCTCAAGGTTATACCATTAAACATCAACAGATCTATCAGTATCAACATCTACAGTAGTAGCATCAGCAACAACCTTTGTCTTGTTTCATAATTCTTTGTCTTATAGTTTTCCGCGAGACTTTTTTATTCGTCTGATACAGCTTCTTGATTTTGCATCTTCTTGGTTTTTGCTAGAAGGTTCTGGTGATTTTTGTTGTTCCTTCCATCTGGAATACAACTACATTCCTCGATGGTGCTCTAAGCTATCACTTTTCGTTGCTTGAATCCTTTGTTGGTGCATTGTGTTATTCCGCAACACACTCTAATTACCTCAAAATTGTGTTATTTCTGCAAAATCGAGTCTTCTCCAAAAATGGAGGATCCAACAGTTGTTGACTACTTCACTAAATGGGTCGAGGCTTTGCCTACCTTTTCAATTGATGGTAAAATGTTCGCTCTTTTTGTGTTCAATGACATATATTTCTAGTTTCGATGTTCCTAAGATCATAGTGATGGATCATGAGACCCATTTTTGGAACAATATGATGACTTAATTAGCTACTAGGTTGGGTTTTCTCCATGAGAAATGGATTCCCTATTATCCTCAAGCCAATGGACAAGTAGAAGACATCAATCGTTTCTTCAAAACCATGATCGAGGGGATGTTAGGGAAACACAAGAAAAACTGACATATTATGTTGTTTTTTGAATTATGGGATTTACATAACTCAGCCAAAAATGCAACCAGATTTATGCCATTCCAATTTGTATATGGTTTGGAGGAAGTACTACCGACTAAATGAAAATTTTCATTATTAAAACACATTGTATAACTCATGTCAAACACCTCCACCGACGAGGATCATCTTGTGTACTTGGCCCATCTTGATGAATAACGTCGTGATGCCAACTTGGCCAATGAAACTCACAAGAAACATGTCAAAGCCGATTATGATAAATATGTATGTCCCTGTGCCTTTATAAAGGGTGACTTGGTATTGGTTTCTGATCAGGACCATGACACGTTAGGTGCAAATAAGTTTGAACCCCTTTTGGCATGGGCCCTACATTGTTAAAGGTGACTTGAAATGGGGGTCCTACAAGTTGGATGAATATGGTGGAAATCCTATTTTGAAGCCCCGCAATGGGATCTACCTTAAAAAAATATATTCTTAGGCCATTTGGTCGCATAATTCTTCATACATAGTTGTGTTTTGGTTTTGGATTGGTGTGATTTGATTTTTTTGTGTATTGATTGTATTGGTTCATTTCTTATCATGATTTATGCTTAATTTGTATATGTCATCATCCACCTCAATCTACCTGCAATATGTCATGGTCCATCATCCCCAAAATTCCAAACTCGTGAGACATCAAAGCTAGAATATAATGTGGTAGAGGATCTGAAAAAAAATGAAATCAAATACTTTTGTGATGGACTAATGCAGAATCCCTCAACAAAAGGACCTTTTTCTACAAGTCTATGATAAATCCAAATCCAAATCCAAGCACTGGTAAATTCACCTCTGGGGAAATCAGGAAGCCTAATGTAAACATAGTGTCTACTGATAGGAAACCTTGGTCATCTATCCCACCATTTTTTATAACCTTCAAAATTTGCAGTAGAAATATGCATAATTGTTTATTTAATTATGGTGAATCCTCAAATGTCATGCCTTTTTCATTGTGTAAGAAGTTGAATCTCACCCCTACCAAAAGTGACACACACATTATCCAACTAGACATAATAGAATTTAAGGTAATCGGATAATTGAAATATGTTATGATTCGCATTGCCTCTAACCCAAATTTCCACCAAGTAATTGGCATCATCGTTGTAGATATTCCATAAGCTTATGGAATGTTATTAAGTAGAGATTGGTTTGAAAACTACATGGTTACTTCAGCATTGATTGGTCCCACTTATGGTTACCATTAAAATGAAATCCTAACATGATCAGGATTAATAAGGAAAAGTGTCTAAATCATACTGTCACTTACCTAGAATCCCCTAACGAACCTTCCTCTACATAATTTCCATTGTTGGGTAACTACTCTTTTGACTTTAATTTTGGGAATTTCTCCATCCAAAGTGTTATTCTCACAAAATTCAGAGCTATCGTTGTAAGAAAACTCGGAGATAATTGATAAATGCAGTGAACTCGCACAAATTTTCCAAATACATGTATTAGAAGACAAAAATGAAACTCTAAGGGTGGACCCAAATAAGAAAGTACCAAACTTCATCTTTGAATTATGGACTCTGTTCTCTTAAAGATCCAAATCCCAGGAAGGAGATGGTGAAGGTTTCATTTATATTTATTCAATAGGAAAATGCAATTTCTTATCCTGTAGACTATAGTTTGAATGCACAAACAATACCATTGAATATGAGGCCCTGGTTGTAACACCCTTGTTTCCCCCATCTTTTAAATATAACTATATTTTTCTAAAATACTATGGACAGACTGGGTATGTGTGGATGTTAGAAATGATGAACCTTTGCTACATAAGGTAATGTAAATATTTTTGTTGTTAAATAATTCGGAATTGTTGCATAATTGTTGAATGGGTTTCCAATAGAGATTATGATGCATGAGAGGGAAGGGTGAGGGGAACCAGTAATGCCTGAGATGACCCCTACCAAGATAATACTCTACTGAAATTAAATTGCTCAGACCCATAATAGTCCTATATCCTAGAGAATTTAATCATCAATCAAGCCAGTGGTTGGGAAGTGTTCCTCAAGAGTCAATGAGGAGATGAGAAGACTACCTATTACACATCAAAATTACTTGTTACGATGATGTCCTAGTGACATCATTACCAATGTTGCAAGTGTCGCATTTCACCCACAAGTTTCCTAAATATCATACTATCATCTTGTCTATTTCGTGTCTCAGACGACATTATCAAGAACACTTGCAAGACACCTCAAAAGACTGGTTTTGAAGAGGATAAGTCATTTGACAAAGAGTACAAGTCTTTTGCCATGGAAAAATCCACTCAAAAATCAATTTTGGAAGGAAGCACTCCCCTATACACTGTCAGGGAGTGCCAACTCTCTGTGACCTCTTTTAGGGGAGCGTTCCAATGCTCTATGCCCCATTCTGAGGGAGTGTTGGCCTTTTTTGACCAAATTTTTGGATTGTTTAAAGAAATTAGAGGAGAATCCCTTCATATCTGGAGTTGGTTGGATTCAGATGTGAGGTCAAGGCTTGATATTAGGGAAGATCCACAACTAAAGGAGAAGAATCCTCAACTTATCCCAAGAATTTCTTAAGTGGTTAGGCCTCTCTAAGACTATATAAGGAGGCCTCCTCATGGTGAGAGGGGATACATTGTGAGGCATCAAACTTATGATATCATAAGAGAGATATCATTGAAGCATCAGCATTCTGTGTGTGGATTATTTGAGCAAGGGTCTGGACAAAGAGAGCTTGGTGAAGTTGTTGCACCTACATCCATGGTTGTAAAGCATCTCACTTTGTTTTCATTAATATAAATCTATGCTTGGCATGTTTCCTTTAAAGTTTGTGTATGTTTCATGAACTTGTTTCTTTCATAGATCCATTATGAAGCTAATCATGGTAGAGTAGGAAATTTCATTGTTGTTTCTCATTGTATTGCAGGACCTTCTGAAGAACTTGGAGATCAAGATCAGCCTGGATTGAGCAAGGAAAAACATCGGTAAAAAGGTATTTACCCTTCTTCCTTCTTCTTCTTTGAATAGTTTAGCTTCATGAAAAGGAAATTCAATGTCCACAATAGCACTTTTATGTCTTGGTCATAGGGGTCTAGTATCCAAGAGGAAATCCACTTGTCCACAGGGGGCTTATCTTGTAACAGTACCCCATCTAGAAACTTCTTTATCTGACCCACAAATTGGGAAATGGGCCCAAAAAATATTGTTGTATAAGGCAAGAAAAGAGAGGAAAATCATGGGCAGAGAAGAGAGAATGAACACGAATGGGTCTGGTGACCATTTTCTAAAGTGGTAGATCAAGTGAGGCGCTTTAGTTCTAAAGATAACTGAGAAAAAAAAAATGGGTGCATGAACTATTGGGAAATGTTTTCTAATCAAGCTAATAAATGGAGCTGTAGAGAATTTGAGTGATTGAGAGACCAATCACCGCAGGCTCCCTTTCTTGGTGAATATAAACCTGGACTACCAGGTCTCTCTGGGAGAAGGAGAGTAACCTTTGTCCCTTGTTGTTGTTGAGAAAAAGAAGAACCTCTCTCTCATGGAATCATGATATAGCTAGGGGGTGGCCAGTTTAGGAATACACCAAGAGTAATTTTCCCTATGGATGGGTGGAAAATGGAACACCCTTCAGCAGTTTCCAACTAATTTCAAGTTTCAAATAAGTATTTTTCTGATTTTTGTATTGTCTTGAATAGTTTATTTTATAATATGGATTTCAAGTGCTAGATGATTGTTGAAACTATTATCATGTTTAAATGATGAAAATTGTGACTCTGATTTCCTGGTTGGTCTGCGAAATATGAAGTAAAGTTTTTAGAAATCATGTTCTATCATTGGTTTTTTGCATGCCCCTATCTAGAAAAAAAAATTGTTAGTAATGGGTTCTAAATCGAATTTGGAGCAGAATGTTGGTTGATCACATGTATTAGTCTATATGAACTAATTATAAAATGTTAGTAAAGTCAAGCCACCATAGTCATCACATATCAAATTCATAATTTTGAAAGTGCAACTTTTTGTTAGAAACTTCAAGGTTGGGTGTAGAACTTAGACTTCTTTGTTGGTCTGGAAAATCTACTAGACTTAGAATGTGAAGGAATATCATCCCCTGTTTGACAATAAGAGAACAAGCCATGCATTCAAAAAGAGGCAAAGTGTTTTTAAAAATAAACATTAAGAAAGGAATGTGAAATGCAAATTAAGTTTCTAAATTTGAAATGAAAATGAAATTTAGAAATTGACATATTGTGGGCAATTGAAACTTTCCTTTGAATTTGGTAAGAAACCAATTTTACTTGGATTTACATAGTAAAATTGATTTCCAAAGGGAACGAATTGGGAATAATGATTAATCCCTAGAAGTTAGTAAAGAAATGCTTGTAATTAGGAGACTGGTAAATTTTTGTAAACAAAAGGTTTTACCAAGGAGTATTTATACTTCTAAGGCATGTAAATACTATGGGAAACAAGGCAAGCAAATAAATAACATAAATTTATAAATGAAAATGTGCAACTCCATATTTCTGGGCAAATTTGGAACAAATGGTAAAGCCTGGTAATCACCAGTAAATTCCTAAGTTACCATTTAAATACTCTAATATTTGAATACTAAGGTTGCAAATCATTATATTTACAAACTAGAAATTCTCTTCCCGGTGTGCAAGTAATGGATATTGGGAATTTCTTCCTTCTCTGTAAAACTTTTTAAGTGCACTAAAATTTCCTACATATGAAATTTATACTTTGCTCAGACAATTCGATGCTCTTGAAGAAATTTCATTATTAAAGTATTTTATTTATCAACGTTTAAATACCCAGAGTTATGTAAATCCTTGTAATTTACAAGGACATGAAGAAGTGAATAATTACATGTTTGTTTTTATTACAATTTTCATTTCATTGGAATACAGATAAGAGAGCCAAGGTTCATAATGTGATGGCCAATGGAGTCTAGACAATACAATATTAAAACATTAACTTACGCCCGCTCGTGATTGGCTTTCGAAGTTGATTGTTTGGAGTAAAAGGAATGGCATGATTGTATGAAGTTCTAAGTTGTCGGATCAATGGCCTAAGCATATGAGACTTTAAGTAAATTATAATATAATGTGTCTCCCTTTATTATTTACCATCAGAGTAATGAAGGGAGCTCACATGTTTTAAGAGCGAAGTCCATTTTGAATCAGCCACTCAGAGTAATGGGGAAAGCACGCCTGAAAAAAGTCCAAAATCCTGGGAAGTATAATACCCCACCTATATTAAATAACATTAAAACAATCACTTTCGTGATTGGTTGTTGGAAGAACGAGAGGTATGCACACATTTCCAAAGCAAAATACATTCAGAGTTGGCCATTTGGAGTGGGTGGAAGGGAGTATTTGAATGAGTAGCAAAGTTTTCGGAGCGATGGCGTGAATAAAAAGAGGGCCCCACATATATTTAATAGTATTATAATGTTATAAAATTATAAATGTTTAATACTGCACGTGAAGGAGGTGTAATTACCTAAAATGATATATTATAGTAAATAATATCCTAGGTTGGTATAAAATTTATTATATAATAAATGGATGCAAGTTTCAAAGCATTTCATGTGCTGACCACTTCCAGAGTTGACTTTGAGGTGTTCGGAGTAACAATTATGAATGGTTTGGAGTATAGCTCTGAGGGCTTGGAGCATGACTTCAAAAGGCTCCAAAATGATCCCTTGAATTATCATGAGATTATAAAATTTATAATAATGCACGTGAGGGGTCTTGCAATAATATATAATATTAAATAAATTTTAATTCTATATATATATATATGATGTGAGGATAATGGCGTGAAGTCATAAGTCAGATTCTATATATATATAATGTGAGGATAATGGCGTGAAGTCATAAGCCAGATTATTGGATTAATACATAAATCAAGGATTAAAGGCCTAAGTATATTATTGTCCAATTAATTATATTAGAACATAATATGGATTATGTTATAATATAATTAATTGTCTTATAAGATAATCATTATAATAATGGTACTTAAGTAAGTTATTAGGTATAGTAAAAATGTGTTTAGATGGGTAATTAGTTTGTAGAGAATAATTATCCCTAATAAGCTTTAAGTAATTGAATACCAAAGAATGGTATTTTAAGAAATATTAACCAAGTATTTTAATTGGTTATAGGAGATGGCCAAATGTCCTTTTCTGGTCAAGCGAGCCTCAATACCCTATGATGGCATGGAAATTCATGATGGGTCCATGTGTTGAGTGGATATTGAGCCTCATTTCACGTTAAGAGACAAGTGCATTGTGGCAGTAGTGACCTAGGTGATAAACGAAACTCAATCTCAATCATTGATTATCTTGAGTCCCACTTAACAAATCGAGACAGAAGGGTGAGTTGATGTTGACTAAGAGCATCAGTGTGATGACTCATGTCAATATTTAATTGGTTGACAAGTTGAGTGGGGTCCAATAGGATAGGTAAACCTTAGGCAATGAATGGATCCTAACCATAGGTTGAGAACTCTTGTTTTCATCGAGACCGTCCTTCAAGGGGAAGGGGATATTCCTCGATACCTTGGGTTCGGGATAGTGAGACTGCGTAAAATTCCCAACCTCCAAATGGATGGTATTGAGAAGGAATATTCCTCGATACCATACTCATCAGAGGTAAGTGATGAGTGTGTCAGAAGAAGGTCCGAGCGACGATGATCGTAGGCCTACGTAGACTGAAGTTCCACCGTGGAAGGTTAGGCTAGTGTCATGTCGGGACCAAGGTGTCACCATGTTAGTTGGAATATACAATGAAACTTCATGTGTATTCCACACAAAAATAAGAGAGATGTGGCCTATGTAAACCCGAGAACTTCAGAAGGTCATAACCTTCATTCTAGAGCTTAGTTCTGATCAAAATTCTTGTTGTGAGAATGTTCTTAACAGTAGAAGACGATGGAGTTGTGATGGAGAAGATATAAGGTCGTTAGAATAAGCGAAAAAATTAATACACCATCTCCTAAAAGGTACCTATGGAGTTGGGTGTGTTACAGAGTGGTATCAGAGTAGGCAACAATATTTAGCCTGCTTGGGCTCACGAAAGAGTCAAATAATTTTTTTCTTAGAAAACATTTAAGGGGGAGGACACCCTACCCTAATCTATCTATCATAGAAAGATTCAAACACTAGTTCTGGATGGCTCGGAGAACATTCATGAGATTATTTTACCAAATATAGGATGAGCATGTTGAAAGTATTTACAACTGGAAGGAAATTATCTGCAAAATCTCCTTGAGGATAAGGATTGCAGATTGAAATTTTATTGGGAATTTACTCAACAAAAATTGAATCATGTTGGATTGCAGTAGAAGAATCATATTGTTTCTTTGGTGGAATGATGTCCACTCCTACAGGAGTGGGATTATGTTGATAGGCGCTAATAGAAATACTTGGATATGAATGGACTGAATAGGTTGCAAAGTTTCCTAAAAATGTGGGTTAATGAAGCCTCTGATAATTACAATTGTTTCTTAAGTAAGAGATCAGGCCTTGTGAGTATAATTCCTCGTGTCTAGAGGCCTTATGGAAATATGTGACATCATCTTGCTTGACCTATCATTATTGAAAACCTGCTATTGGGATAATTCCTTTTTTTTTCCAAAGCAAAAAGGAGTCCTATGGACTGAGAATAACCCTCATGGAAGAAGTGAAGTGGCATGAGCAAGTTTGAAAGCTCATGGTTGTGTTGAGTGTATATCCCTATTAACTTAATGGCATGTCTATACATGAGAATGAAAAAGGTGAGCAAGTGGAATGTATCTTCACTGTAGACATAAGTGAAATGCTTGGTGCACAAGGATATGTCAGAATGCATATGACAAGGATTGATCATGCATATAACATGTATATAGAATTATTATAGTCTATTATTGGATGAAAAATATGGTGATGTCATAGATCATAGGGTTAGTAATGAGATAAATGACATACTATTGATAATATTGATTACATACTACCTTATGAAGATAAGGCAGAATGGTTAGGGAAATGTTGATTTCGGATATGGTAAAGGAAGTTTTGAGGCACTTCTAGATGACCAATGGGTCAGGTTGACATACAGAGTGTTAATCCCTAATTTGTGGCACATTAACCCTTAAATGGGGCATATTACATTAGTATTTTTATTTTATTTATGTCGGCTTGCGTCTATTAGTTGTAATTGTACCTCCTAGTCTCCTATATATACCAAGGAGACCTTTCCATTTGAAATCATCTTGTATTTGTGAATTTATGTAATGTATAAAGAAGTGTCCCCCTCGAAGAGTCTTATTATCTAAATTTCTCTCTTTTTCAAGGTGTGGAGTACTTATTCTGAGGTTTTTTATGCTACTTTTATATTTGGTTCTTAACATTTGGAATCAAAGCTAGACAATCCTCGGGATTGGCTTCTTCAAAAAATGTCTTCTTGTAATTTTCACTACAATTTTTTTTCTGGAAGGTTTTAGGATATGGAATTTCTATGGTGTATAGGATACATATAGAGATACATTATATTCACCTTAGGGTTTTTGACTAGTCCTGAAACTAGTCTGAAACAAGGATTCTTGGAATTTACGCTCCCACGTTATTTTAGATTAGTTTCAGGTTCTAAAAGTTTTAAATTATGAAGGAGGAATATTGAAGTATCCTCTGTAAAATTTTCATCCCTTGATTCATTGTACTCTGAAATTTATTCCCCAAGGAAATTAGGGTTTTGGGTTGGTCCAGATTTCATTCTAAAACGAGTGTTCTTGGGAAAATGGTTATATATGAAGCTACAATCCTCCAACTTGTGTGAGACCTATTCCATTGGTTAGGGTACATACTGAAGTTTTACTGGTACAAATTTCAAGTTCTGAAGTGAAGATAGTCATTCGCCCTCCTGAAAGGGAAAAAATCCAGCACATCTTGGGAAAGTTATCATAAAATTATATTGGTGTTAAACATTATTTTTGTCACCCCTATGACCGTTAATGATGTAAACCTATCCTTTGTATTTATAAGGATCAATGGCATGAATCCCTGAAGAAAAATGAAGACACATTTTCCCATAAAGATGAAAATTATCTTTTCCTTTGTAAAAAAAAACTTATGAAAAGGGATCGTCGAACCTTGCTTAGTGTTAAGGGTGCAACAATATAGGATAGTTGCAGGTTGCACCATAGTTTCTTGCGACGTCATCACATTTTTCTCAGTGTTAAGGGTGCGACAATTTTTGTACGAATGAAAAAGAGGAATTTCTCGAAAGTTCTAGAATAGAATCTTCGAGGGTGAGGTGGACTCCGATCGGTTTGGATCTGAGTCGCGTCCCTGATCTCATGGGATCATCCTAGCCTCCTCACCCTATCCTTTTCATCGTATAAAAGGAGAATATTTCTTGTGGGAAAAGTTATTTGGCTAGTGCTTGGTTGGAAATTTCTTGAGTTTTGTAGCTTGGAGTTTTGGGAGCTTGTATGTTGGATTTAAGCTTTGCTTTGTCAAGATGGATTGTTGATCTCAGAATCCATGGAGCAGAAGTGTGTGGGAAGCAAGGAACTATTGGAAGGGACCTTACAACATCAAGGCATATGGTTTTATTCTCCTTTTCATATTTCTAATATAGTAATATATTTATTTCCCGTAAAATTGTTCTTATTTTAGTGTATGACTCCTTGATCACATACATAGGTTTTGTTGAGTATACATGGTTGCTTTCACTTTGTTGGCTTGTGTCTTTTTATAGGTTCAACATCCCATAAGCCTTGGAATGGATCTAGGATGACACCAGTGAGGAAAAATGACATTTAAAAGGTATTTCATTTATCCCTTGTTAGTTAGTATGCTTGATAATTGAAACTTAGGGAAAGTTTTATATTTTGTCTTGTTTTGTTCTAGTTTTTTGGTGAAACTAGGGAGATATGTTTGTGTCTGCACTTACCGATTAGTCCCATAATGGGGAACGTATTGTTTTCCTAGTTTGTATTTCTTTCTTTCTTTGATTTCCTAGGTTTTGTTTTCTCAGTCACTAGGAGATCCAGATTGACTCTCTGACTATTTAATTTCACCGGAAAACCTTCATGCTTTTTATTTTTTCCATTTTTCCCTTGATTGCCGCACCCTGCTTTGAGAGATAGTGCGACAATCTAGGATCAAAGAACTCTTCGTATTAGACACTGTGTGACTTCCTCGCACTGTATTATTCTTTGGCCCGTGGCGATCTAGGATCATTGCACTGTGTTGGTTGGTAGCCCGCGACGATTTTGTGAAAAAAAAAAAAAATTTGAATGTTTTCCCTACCAGATTTGTGATAAGTGTTTGGGGTGATTTGTTGGGTCTGGTTACAGTCTGCTTGATAGTGTTTGAATTTGCTTTCAACCATTCTTTTCTTTGTTTTATCTTGTTTTATTTTGAAATATTTGATATCTTGCTTTGAGTGTGTTTCAATTGCAAAGCATTGTATTTCTTTAGAATTGTTTAGTGAAAGAACACTTCTTTTTCTAAATAGTTCATTTTAAAAGAAAAAATGATGTTTGGGTTGATTTGTTTTATAGATATTTGTTATTTCTTTTAACTATCTTTGAAACAATATATATATATATATATATATATATATATATATATTTCTTTCGTTGTATTAGTTTGGGGGAATCCTTGCATTTGAAGTAGCGAAATTGCATGGTTTTTGGAATTTTTCGTCTTGAATTCTTAATTTTTGTATAGTCTATTTTGCCCATTCCTTGAGGATCTTGATATTGATGATTTTAATAAAAACTTGGGATATTGTGCATCTGGGAATGATAAATGTTTTCTCCTTCTCGTAATATAGCTTTCATCGAAGTGAAATATTTGCATTCTCATTTCTTTGCATTGTTTAGAGTCGGTCAAAACACCATTTAGTCCACACCATTTTCCTCTTGAATAAACAACAGCCTTAAAATAAAACACTTATAAAAATTGATTAGACATTTTTATATTTTCTGGTAGCAAACCTACATTAGCTTAGAGTGTAGGTCTTTGGAATAGGTGTGAAAAGTAACTTTCCAAAGTTGTAATCAAACATAGTATATTTTGATAGAGAGAGTTTAAATCCACTAGCTACATTTTGTCCTGGGAAGCCCTTCTAACACAAGGGTCAATCACAAGGTTGCATTAGGACTGGAAAAGTTACTCACCCTGCTTTGACAGTCTTAATGTAGAGATTGCACGTATTATTAGGGTTCACTTGAGAAGAAAATCCTGTGGGGACCTTATCGAGTTGATTTCAGGCTTAGATACCCTGCCTTTGCGCATGGATCGGACTGTTGATTGTTTCCCCAAGGATCATTGTCCTAATTGGTAACCTTAGTGACCTATATTTTTAGGGTCTTTACAAGAGTTGATTGTGGAGGGGCAATTCTTCACATTACCTGGAATCGATGTTGGCCAAACTCACTCGAGCTCCTTGGAGGGTATACCCACAATTATTTTTGGGAGATTGCACCAGGGTGTAAGTCTGTTAAGTAGGTCGTCAATGTAAATTTTCCACCCACTCTATCTCATCCCCTTCTTACATTGTCCTCGCGATGTTGGATTTCATCACCAACTAGTGTGTTCATTGTGAGAAGGTTTTTTTTGTTTGCTTGCTTCCTATATTTTTAGCGTGTGTTGTTTATTTTCCCTAGCATAATCTACGTTGGATCTGTATTTATGGCGCCAGTTCCCAGAATGACTAATGAAACAACCCCTTCTCTGGGGGAACCTTTTTTTTTCCTTCTTATGGAAACGTTGGTCCTCCTTACATCGCTACTTTGAGCCTTCCAGGTCTCACAATTGGATTGTCGGTATGGTTTTTTTCCACTCAGGTAATCCCAAATGCAGCTAGTGCTTCGGTTGTAAGAAATTCCCCCCAAGAGAATCAACCTCATTTTGATCCTTCATCATCTTCGCCAGTAAGATATTCTTCACCTTCCTCACTTGCAAGGTCTTATTTTGTTTAATATTATTCACCAAGTAAAAGCTCTGTAGCTAGTAACCCAGTGGATAAGAAGAAGAAGAAAAGGAAGATTAAGAAGAAGAAAAATAATCAAGGGTCCAAACTTCTAGCCACTACCAGACATGTTGGAAAGAAACCAGTTATTGTTAATCGTACTAGGAGTGTTGATGATGCCAATATCACCCAAACAATCCGTAAGCCCAAGTACCCTTGCAAGCTTTGTAAGGGTAGCCATTTTCTTAAATATTTCCCTGGTCTATCCAAGATTATAGAAGCATGGTATACAAACCCTCACTAGCCTTTGTCATCAGCCTATGAACAACATGTTGATCTCTCGTTAACTAGTCAAGATAACTTTGGGAAGAAGAAAAGTAGAGTTAAGTTCCCATGTATGTTATGTGGAGGGATTCATCAAAGTCACATTTTCCCTCGTATGGACAAAGCCTTGAAATTACTAGAATACATGTTTGTTTCTCAGACTCAATTTTCAGCTGCTTACCACAGCCTTACCCTCAACCCACCTATAGTTGATGGACTGATAAATATGGTCCCTTCTTTGAACCATTTGATAAGTGGTCAATTCAATTTCAACCTCGGTCGATCCCACTCTCTTGTTAGAGAGTGCAACCCAAGCGGTCGATCTATTTCCACCTGTTGACCCCATTCTTCCCTTGGAGAATGAAACCCAAGTGGTCGATTTGATGTCATTATCAGTCGATCCTACTCTCCCGCTAGAGACTAAACTCGATGTTGCCCACATTTTTCTCGTTTATACATAATCTACCGTGTTGGGGGGCATTCCTCCATATCTCATGGAACCCCCTCCAAGTAATGAGGTCATCCTTTTTTATTGGGGTGCGTTAATTTGACCTTGTCTTCCCTCTCACATTCCTTTCAAGATTATCGTATAGGTTTGTGGTTGAGACATTCCTCAGAAACTGATAGATGAAGGTTCATTTGTTAGTATTTTTTCCTCTATTGATTGGCAATCTTTGGGTTATCCTCAGCTTGTGCCAGTTACACAAAATAGTTTGTTTTCAACAGAAGAACTAATCAACCTTTAGGGACCCTTCCTCATTTTCTCATGACTTTGGGAGGGAAAATTGTTTTTATTGATGTCATGGAAGTCCAAGACCCCTTGGATTTTGATTTACTCCTTGGGTGAGATTATTTCTATTCCATGAAATCTATCATGTCCACTCTTTTTTGTGTGATATATTTCCCTCAGGATGGAAGAGTGGTGACTATTGATCAACTTTTGTTTGTTGGTCCTAAATTGATAGTCAACTCAATGACTTACCTGAATGGTTCATATATGCAGTCGATATTACCCCTGTCATAGGTCAATTATGTGGTGTTGTCTCCCATGCCTTCATCTGCTGATGCAGATGAGCCTCTCCCTATAATCTCAGTCTCTTCTGAATTAGATATGGTAGTGGACATGGTTATCTATTTGGTAGGTCTACTGGAGCCTAACCTCTTTACCCTTGTCGCGGCCCTCGATATGTGTTCCTTCCAGAGTGTGTTTATTCCATCGAGTGAAGATCTCTTGGAATCCATGATCGAGTTTTGTCCCTTGACATGGTGTCCTTCCAAAGCATTGTCATCTTGGAATCCATGATCAAGAAGAGAGCCATGAGCATGGTTTTCTGATTTCAAGCTCATTAAAAAATGAAATCAGCTTTGAGCATGGTTTTCTAATTTCAAGCTCATTAAAAAATGAAACCATCTTTGAGCATGGTTTTTTAATTTCAAGCTCATTAAAAAATGAAACCAACTGTGAGCATAGTTCTTATTTCTATGTCAATCTCGCTAAAAAATGAAACAGAGGTCTGGGGATTGAACCTTGATTGTCGAGCATAGTTATTTTCTTGTGTCAAACACATTAAAAAATGAAATATATTTCCCCCCTCTCTGTTTGAGTCAAGTCCTTCGTCTAGTATTTGAAGCTTCATTTCATCCACCTGTGTTGTTGGATGAGACGAAGCTTGGGGGTTAATGCTTCCAGCCTCAAGACTTCATGTTGAATTTGAGCCACTGCAAATCTGTGAACCATGCCTTGGGAAGTTGCAAGCATAGTTTTCTTTGATTCAAGCTTGGGTAAAAATGAAACCACCTACCTCAAGCATAGTTTCCTCTGGTTCTCGCTTATGTAAAAAAGAAACCAAGTCCAAGCACAGTTTTTTTTAGTTTTAAGCTTGTGTAAAAATAAAATATATCCCAGGCATAGTTTTGTTTTGTTTTAAGCTTGCGTAAAAATGAAAACAATCACGAGCTTAGTCTTTGTTCTTTCTTGTGCTCGTAAATCAATGAGAATGTAACCGAGTAGACATTTATCACTTTTTCAGACTCGTAAAGGTTATACGAAAAAGGAATTCCCTGGAGTTCCCTTTAATCTCTTTTTAGACTCTCTAAACATGAAATGATTTTTGAGCGATCTTTTTCTTTTAACGATCATTAAATTATTTGAAGAAAACATCTGTTGAGCGATAGTTTATCTCTTTTTCAGTCTCATCAGACTACTTTATGAAAAAGGACATTTTGGAGTTTCCTTTAAGTGTTTTTCAGACTCTCTAAATATGAAAAGACCACTAAGTTTACCTTCTTTGGACTCGTAAAATAAATATCGAAAGGCCCATATGGGACCAAACCACTCCTTTCTAGGGTTCGTTAAACATACTCCGAGGGACTCATCCGAAGGATGAGCTTACAGTTCAAGAATATGTTATCCTCCTCAAGCTTGTGTAAAAATAAAGAGGCACTTGCCAGAAATGGTGGGGGGGGGGGGGGGGGGGGGGGGNGGATTGGGAAAGAAATGTATCTAAGCTTGTATTCTATGGAAGATTCACTTTTGAACATGACACCCTTTCACTCGCTTTGTGTCTAGGTTGGAAAATCATCTTGTCTCTTGATCATACTCCTTTATAAGATTACAAATTGGTCTGTGATCCCTATTTTTGATTCAGTGTTTCCAAGACATTTGTCATGTCGTCAATATGTTCAAAAAGAAGTTTACCCCAGAAATCCTCCTATTGTGTCATACATTTATGCATTCCTTAAGCCTTTTATTGTGTCGTCCATCCCTGAGTCGATCATGAATCACTTGTTACTTTGATTTACTTCAAATATATTTACATTTTTTGTGTCATTCATGGGGGATACATTAAGGCCCTCCTGTGACGAGTCTTTTCCTATTGACTCCAACTCATTCTACAGGAATTAGACTTAGAAACTAATTGGTACCTTGAAATTTGCATGCCTCAATGGCAGGTTTCTTCTCTTTCGATAGTGGGTTTTAATTATTGACCCCTAATCAGAAGAGTTCATCGAGTGTTTGACTTCATCTCATTAATTCACATTCATAGGATTTTACTAAAGTACCTTGGGGGTCATTGACATTAATGGTGATTTCCCTCGCACTTGTTAACGGTATTGATTAATGATTAGTAATCAAGTGGTTTCTACCATGTTCAACTTCAACGCATGTATTCGGATGGTTAGATTCATACTATAGAGTGGTGGAAATGAAGACCTTGAATATTTTATGATAGATTCAGGTTGCGTTGGAGTATATTCAGATTGTACTATTGCATAGATACATAATGTATGTCTCATGGCTATGCTCAAATTTGAGTCTTTAACACATAGATCCACAGTGTATTTTCAGTGGCTATGTTCATATTTGAGTCATATTGGCATGGACCTAGAGTGTATGTTTAGTGGCCATGACATGTCTTACTTGACATGGATCTTTGTATGTCTGCATTTATTCTTTGAGTCATTTGTATTCTTAGTATGGGAATTCCTACCTCGGTGATGAGATATTATTGTATTGTATTTCATTGTTTGTTTTCAGGTTTCTGACCAATATGTTTTTTGTTCCCTACACACACTCAACAAAGTATTTCATCTATCACTATGTTCTAACTATTGGAGAATCCACTATTGGTCTAAACTATGGGGTTGGAAAGAAGACACATCATGATACCTCAAGTAGAAATTTTAGAATCAAAAGCCTAAAATGTAAATCTACAGCAGAAGAAAGCTCAGTTAATGGAACAGTCTCCAAATCAGGGTTTTAAAAGGTGCATTTGTTTTTTGGAAATTTCCATATCTTTTGACTATAATATCCAATTGGGGCGATTCAAAAAGTGGAATAAAGTGGGATAAAATTCGTATCACATAAAATTGGTAGAAACGTTTTTTTTTTTTAGGTACACACATATTTCGACGTCTTTAAGTATAGGAGTTGTCGTTACTTTTTAGCACTACAACCAGGGGACTGTGTGGTTCTTCCATGTACCTAGCGTATATCGGAAGGCCCATTTCAAATGGTTGCACATTAGAAATAAATATTATGTATTTGAGCTCCCACATACATGGTGTATATCAGGAGACCCCCTATAATCCTGAGACCAAACGAGTAAATCATTTGTTCATCTTATTTCTATAGTACACCGAGAACAACACTCATGGAGATCACTCTCTAGTACCTGGGTAGTCATATAGTATTGCAAAGGGCATGGTCAAGCCTCTTTAGTTATTTCCCTGAGATATTGGGTTGAGTACTATTGTTGGACCTTGGATGTATATCAGAGAGCTATAGTCCCTTACACTCCCTTGTCTATGAGTACCTATGCCTAATCCAATTAGGAATTCCTATATTGTAGTGATACTTGGCCAACATGCCACCAAAAAAACGAACTTGTACACCAAATAATCCCTCAAATAGTCCTACTTGGACTCTTGATGAAGGTGAATAAATGTGCAAGGACACAGATGATTTACAAAAGAAGGCAGTAACAAAAGATGAACTACAAAGGATGATGGATTCAACTGAAGCTAATATGGAAGCAATGATGGATACTAATATGGATGGATTAAAAGAGGAGATCATGGAAGGGTTGAAAAAAATTCTAATATAGAGGCCGCCTGAAAGTGACAATGTATCCCATGAAATTCATGATCAAGACACAAGAAAGATTAATCAAGACTGGAGAAACTCCAACTTTGGGTTGAAGACCAACCACTTTCCTAAGATAGATATGAGAAATTTTATGGTAAGGATCCAATCACATGGATACTCCAGATGGAGTAGTTCTTTGATCTACATTATGTTCCTCAAATACAAAAGGTACGAATTGTGTCCTTATATTTAGAACCTAATCAATTTTTGTGGTATCAATGGCTTTGTTCTCGCAAATAACTTGTCTCTTGGACAATGTTCACAAAACAAATTATAGCACACTATGAGGATACAAGGAACAATACATTCTTCATCCAATTGATAAATATCAAGAAAAAGGGTTCAGTTGTAGAGCACATTGAGAACTTCCAAAGATTAAATATAAAGGTAAAAAATATTCCAGATGAGAACTTGATTGATGTCTTCATAGGAAATTTAAAGGATAAAATTCAACATGAGGTTCACCTTTGGGAACCCAAATTATTGGAGAATGTGAAATGTTGAAAGTAAAACTCTGGCTATGACTACTAGAAGGACCACCCGTAATATCTATCAAGAGAATAATGTTCCTTATTCTAAACCAATTCAACCTACAAGGTTAACACCTCAACAATTGAAGGAAACAAAAGCAAAAGGTTTATGATTTAATTGTGACATCAAGTATAGTAAGGGACATAAGTTTGGTGAGAAGAAATTATTCTACATAGATTGTGAAGAGGAAGGAGAACAAGGACAAGAACAAGAACCATCTCAAGGTGAATGTGTAGAAGAGATTTCTTCTGAAGAGATGACTCCCACCATATCATGTCATGCATTGGTTGTAATTATCTCTCCTCAAACCCTCAATATCGAAGGATATATCAAAAAGAAAAAGGTAATAGTGCTAATTGATTCCGGTAGTACTCATAAATTCATTCACTACAAATTATCCAAAGCTCTCAGTTGCTTTATATATCTAGCACCAAAGTTTAAAGTAATGGTTGCAAATGGAGGAACTATCAATTTATCAATAAAATTCCATAAGATCAATCTTACTATGGGGGAACATGTAATTAATATTCCAATTATTTCTATACCCATGGGTGGTGTTGATGTTGTGCTAGCGGTCCAATGGCTACAATCATTGGGAACCCTGGGTTTTAATTTTCAAGAACTTTTCATGAAATTTTCATTGGAAGGAAAGGAATTTGAGTTAAAGGGTATCACATGGAAACTCAGTAAGGTGGTAAGCTCTAATGGCATGAAAAATTATTGAAAAATGGGCATCATGGTGTAATTGTACAACTATTCTCACTATATGTTCAAACATCTAATTCATCTATTCCCCTAGATCTCCAAGGAATCATTGATAAGCATTCCAAAGTATTTGAACATATTCCCATAGGTCTTCCACCCACGCTTGATCATGATCATGCTATTCACTTAATTCATGGGAGTGTTCCTCCTAACATCAGGCCTTACAAATACCCTTGTGCCCAAAAGAGTGAAATTGAGCATATGGTTGAAGAAATGTTAGAGGATGGCATTATTAGACCTAGCCAAAGTTCTTACTCTACACCAGTGGTAATGGTACTCAAGAAATACGGTTTATGGTGTATGTGTCTAGATTATAGAGATTTCAACAATATCACCATTAAAGATAAGTTTCCCATTCCCATCATTGATGAATTTTTATATGAACTACATGGAGAAATCTACTTCACAAAGTTGGATCTTCGTTCAGGGTATCATCATATTAGAATTAAGGATGAAGATGTTGAGGCATTTATCTGTGTTATCTCTATCATCCAACCTAATTGGATAACAAAAGCAAGGGATGAATGGAAGAATGGCGAAGAAGTGTGGACTTTCATTCAAGGTTGAAGCAGGATTCCAGTGCATCTGATACATTTACATAGAAAAATGATTCACTATGGTACAAAGATTGCTTATATTTATGTAAGAACTCCCAACTCAAAAACAATATACTTTTGGAATTGCACACTTCTTCGAGAGGAGGGCACTTAGGAGTTTTGAAAACCTATCATAGGGTCAAGAGGGAAATTTTGTGGGATGGCCTTAAAACTAATGTTCAAAGGTTTATGGTAGAATGTTTGGTTTTCCAAAAAGACAAGGTGGAAACAATTAATATCCCAGGTATTTTACAACCATTAGCCATTCCAAGTCAACAATGGGAGGAGGTTTCCATGGATTTCATCACAAGGTTACCAAAGTCTGAAGGAAATAGTGGAATCATGGTGATTGTTAATATAATTACCAAGTATGCACACTTTTATGCACTCTCGCAACCTTTCAAATCTAGTACAGTTGCTACCGCATTCATGGAGACAGTTCAAAATTTACATGAAAGCCCAAAGATTATTGTAAGTGACAGAGATCCCATCTTCACTAGCAATTTTTGGACAAAATTATTTTATTTTCTGGGTACTCAATTGTCTCATAGCTCATCTTATCATCCTCAATCTGATGGACAAACTGAGATAGTGAAAAAATGTATGGAAGGATACCTTCATTGCTTAATCTATGATAAACAAACACAATGGTTCAAGTGGTTACCCTTGGCAGAATGGTGGTATAACACTTCCTTTCATACTGCAACAAAAATGACACCATTTATGGAACTTTATGGATATCACCCACCATCCATCACTTCTTCTCTAAAATAAAAATCAAAGGTTGAAGAAATGGAATATTACATTGAGCATCAACTACAAGTTCTCCAAATCTTAAAGGACAACCTGACCATGGCACAAAATTGCATGAAACAACAAGTAGATCAGCATCGTAGTGAAAGAAGTTTTGAAGTAGGGGATTGGGTATTTTTAAGGCTATAACCAGACAAACATATGTCCCTCAAGCAAGCTAAAAAGGATAATAAATTATCACCGAAGTACTATGTCCCTTATAAGTTGTTGAAAAATATTGGTACTATGGCATACAAATTGAACTTGTCTGCATCTTCGCGAGTAAACCTTGTTTTCCATGTTTCATATTTAAATAAGGTTATAGGTGGAAATATCACAATTCAAACTATATGGCCATAACTTGAAGAGGAAGGAAAAATCATATTGGAGCCTAAAGCTATCACTTACACAAGAATTTTCCAGCTGAGGAATAGATCAATTTCAGAGTATCTCATTAAGTGGAAGAAACTACATGTTGAAGATTACACATGGGAAGATGAGTCTTTTATACAAAAGCATCCAGAACTACTCAAGTGTTGAGGAAAATACTTGTCTGAAGGGGATGGGAATTTTAATCCCTAATTCATGGCACATTACCCTTTAATTGGGGAATATTACATTAGTATTGTTATTTTATTTATGTTGGCTTGGGTCCATTAGTTGTAATTGTACCTTATAGTCTCCTATATATACCAAGGAGACATTTTCCATTTGGAATCATCTTGTATTTTTGAATTCTTGTAATGTATAAGAAGGTTACCCCCTCGAAGAGTCTTATTATCTAAATTTCTCTCTTTTTCAAGGTGTGGAGTACTTAGTATGAGGTTTTTTATGCTATTTTTTTATTTGGTTCTTAACACAGAGGTGAATGATATCCATATATGTATGGCTTGGTATGCTCAAGTAGCAGTGAAAGAGAATCTAGAAAAGGATTACCTTTATAAAAAGGTCGGTTGACCAAGAATGGTTTGAGTGCATGAATTGAATGCATTATAAGGTTTCCTGGTATGAATACTGATATTAAATAGATATGAATGAATGATATAGAAATGTGTAAGTGATACACGGGTAGGATGTATGAGTATATGTATACTAAAGGCATGATATGACTTCCTGAATAAGTGAAATGTAAGGCAATAATTTCACATGCCAATATTTAATAAATACCATGGATGCATGGTTGAATCTATTTTGAAGATTCATGATTGTTTTTTTTGAATAATAACTTGAGGATAATGTGTTATGTTTCCTCAGGAAAAGCTAATACAAATGGATGAAAGAGTAAATAAGTAGGGTGTTAGATTTTCATTAGTTTAGTTAACATTAGATTTACCATAGCATTTTTATCTTCTTTTAACATTCAATAATCATATAATGAAATATATAAGTAGTCGGTAAACAAGCACAAGAAAACACAGATATTTATTCTAGAAAAAACCCAAACACGAGGAAAAACCTAGCCAACTTTTCTTAGATAGAATCTTTCTAATATTCCAATACAACCATGAACAAGCTCTAATAACAAAATAAAATCAATAATGAAGAACCAAATACTTATCTATTCTTCTTATAAAACCCTATCAAGGGTAGAAAATTGGGTAGTACCATAGAACTGGCACAAGATAGGTGCATCACTGGAGCAATATAGTGCACCACAGAACTGGCACAATTGGAAACTGGTAACAACAACTGTGAATGCAACTGCAACTGGCATGAAGCAACTGGGAAACACTACACAACCTTAGTGAAAATCCTCTAGAGGTATTGCATAAGTGAAATCACCAAGATCCACAAAGAATATCCTTACGCAAGTGGGGAACACTCTCCAAGAAAACCAGAAACCGAAAATAATGAAATTGTTGCAACTGCCTAGTGAGAACTGCAGAAGGAGAATTGTGTGATCCGTATTTATTTTTGGAACGAAATGAAAGTAGATAAATTACAATTAAATACTCATGAAAATTTCCAAAAATAGAGAAATACAACAATACTTGATTTATATTAATGAAAGAATTATAAAGAGACTGTAACAATACAGAGTGCGAGACTCGCTAGAATGGTGGAAGATTTATATTTGATAAGAGATGTAAGGTAGCTAGAGAGGTAGTGGGGGGGGCCAGAGGGCCCATAGTGATAATAGTGAAGGTCATTCCATGTAAGGTGGACTAGGTCCACTATATTATTAAATAAGGCCCACTATGGTAGTTAGATATAATAAATGTAAGAGGACTTCTTAGAAGATTCTACTTCTAGAAGATTCCTCCTCTAGAATGTTCTTAGGTGATGGTAGCACTATATAAATGGGTTCAAGCAATGTAATGAGACATGAAGATAATTATTGTATTTGGATCTAAATCGCATTAGGAGGTTTCCCCCTCGAAGAGGCAAGTGAACAGGAGAGGATCCCTTCCATAATAGGATCCATTGTATGGTGTTTCCCTACCTTAAGGGTTTGATAGTAATAAAGAAGATTTTGCATATTGTTCTTGTGTATCTGTTGTGGTTATTTTGTATTCATCTATTTGGATCTTAACAAGTGGTATCAGAGCACTTTCATTGGCCGGAGTTGTCGGCAACTATTTTTTATTTTTGCAGATTTTTTTTTCGGAGAAGAAACAAGAGGGCCGTGACATTCCAGACATTTTCAGTATATTTTTGTTCAAAATTTGCAGAAAAGGGTTGTATATATGAGTTACTCTCATAAAAACACCCAAGTTAAAAAAACATCGTCCAAAAAGGAGTCTGGGAAGTCAAGATATTGAAGTTTTAAAATCTGCAATTTTTCAGGGTTTTTTCCGCGGACGGTGGCGCGATTTGTTTTTATTTCTATAGCAGTTGGAGGCCGAATTTTCTCAAACAAATTACAGATCTGAGTTCATTTCACCCAATTTCAAAAAAAAATCAGCCGAAACGGAGTCTGGGAAGTGAAGTTATGAGCATTTTAACTTCAACAGTTTTTAGGGTTTTTTCCAGAAAAAGCCGCGATTTTCTGCCTTAACTTATTGGGTGAGTTCATAGGATGCTCAGATGGCTATTTCTTCTCAAAACACAAAAGAAATTCTTGAATCATTCAAAGCCCAATTGTTTCACACATTGGATGCATTTGCACATGGCCTCACAGACCGCCTCACAAACAGTCTCAGAGGCAACTTCCATGATAGTTTTCGTAGTATTCAAGATTCATTGAATAACATGCAGGAGAGATTTCTTATGGAGGGTCTCATGAATGCATATGATCAAGAAATATATGCTTGGTACAATTTTGAGGCCGATTGTGATGATTGGTATATGGATAGTTGTCATTTATGGGATGACAACCACTTCCATATTTTATTTGATGACTCTACTCCACCTTCTGTAGAGAACATACAGGTCCCACATCAAGAGCTAGTTACCAGCGTTCAGTCTGCATATTCTACAGTGGTATTATTCCTTCCAGATTCTGCTATGA